>MU390327.1:0-148769 GCA_022578715.1 Nemania sp. FL0916 | reverse complement strand
AACCCTAACCCTAACCCTAACCCTAACCCTAACCCTAACCCTAACCCTAACCCTAACCCTAACCCTAACCCTAACCCTAACCCTAACCCTAACCCAACTTTAACCCTAACCCAACTTTAACCCTAACCCTAACCCTAATCTCGATCATTAGAACTTTACACTCACCAAACAGCACGCTGCAGGCCTACCAGATGACCAAGACATTCTAGTCTATAACATATTCTAACTGGTCTTTACTCGGTCCTAGCTGCACTTTAAATTCTACAGTATGCTCATGTGGCTTGGTATTGCCTTATTTCAAATCGGTGCACTTGGTGCACTGCAACAGCCAGGAGAGACCATTAAGACTACTGCCGCAACACTGGACATCTTCCAGAATGTGAACATATCCTGGAAAAAGGTGGAAGTATGTTCAACAGCAGGTACTACTGGATTTATTCTCTGAATACAACTGCTTACTATCTCTTTCTCCAGGCAGGTATATGCGGGGAGACTCCTTCATACGCTGGCTACGTGAATTTCCAAAACAATTCCATGATCGGGGTTAAACATGACTATCCTGTTCACACATTCTTCTGGTACTTCAGGTCGCAGAATAATGTTGAAAACTCTCCTCTGATCATTTGGATGAACGGTGGGCCCGGAGCATCCTCTATGCTCGGGCTGTTTACTGAGAACGGACCATGCCACATTAATGGGACTCTTGCCCCTGAACCCAGCCCTTGGTCTTGGACCCGCGATTATAACGTGCTCTATGTCGACCAGCCCGTCCAGACAGGCTTCAGTTACGATATACTTAAGAATGGAATGTTAGACCTGAAAACCGGCGATATCGTCGGCGATGGCGAGGGAAACCGGACCATGATCCCTGGAACATTCAGCAGCCAGGACACCAACTCGACAGCCAATACTACCGAAAATGCTGCGCGACATTTCTGGAACTTTCTGCAAGTGTGGTTACAAGATTTCCCTGAGCATATCTCTGGCGACGATGCAATAAGCATCTGGACAGAATCATACGGTGGCAGGTATGGGCCGAGCTTCGCTGGGCTTATCCAAGAACAGAACACTCGAATCCGCACCGGCTCTATACAGGGTGCAAAGGTTCTCAATCTCAAAATGCTTGGCATCATCAACGGGTGTGTGGATTTTTTGGTTCAAGAAACGTCTGCACCAGAATTTGCCTACGATAGGAATGCCTATGGCATCGATGGTATCACCCTCGATGAGTACAAATCTGCTCTCGAGGCGTTTCACCGGAAAGACGGCTGTCAAGACCTGATCTACAGATGTCACGATGCCGCCAGAAGACAGGATCCAGGCATGTATGGCAATGCATCCGATGTTAATACTGCATGCGAGTCAGCCAGCGACTTCTGCCAGAACGAGGTAGAAGGTCTGTATAATTTTCGTAAGAAGTGGGCATTCTACGATATCGCTCATTGTTACCTGGATGCATTCCCTGGGTACGAGTCTTTTGATTATCTCGCAGATGAGAACGTGCGCAAGGCATTGGGCGTGCCTGTCAACTTTACTGTCCTTTCCAACACGGTTGGAAAGGCGTTCAATCTCACGGGTGACTATGCGAGGCGAGATCCCAGAGGCTATTTCGAAGACATCGCTACCTTGTTGGAATCCGGCATCCAAGTCGCTATGGTTTATGGGGACAGAGACTATGCTTGCAACTGGATCGGTGGCGAGCGAGCAAGTCTGAGTGTGGAGTACCCCCAACAAGACCAGTTCAGAGCTGCTGGATATGCCAATGTTACTCTGGGAGATCCTGATCCAGTTGGACATGTCCGCCAGCATGGCTTGTTTTCTTTCACCCGCGTCTATCAGTCTGGTCACATGGTTCCTGCTTACAAGCCTAAAGAAGCCTATCATATCCTACACCGTGCTATGCAAGGAATGGATATCGCTACAGGAATGGTCGTGGTAACAGACGACTACTCAACGATTGGCCCACATGAGTCCAAAACGGCATTCAAACTGCCACCCAGTTTTCCAATGGCCTGCTACCTGAGGTTTATGACGTCAACATGTGCTGCCAACCAGATCAGCGCGATTGAAGATGGATCTGCTGAAATACTTAACGGGGTCATAGTAAAGCCGCTTCCTTCACCAGGGACGTGCCCAGAGCATCCTCTCAGGCTTCCCGAAGAAGCGAAGAGCAGCATCACGCAAGCGAATTATATTATCGGTGAATTGTGATTTCTTGTATGCCCGTGTTTATCACGCTATCCAGCGCAGCTTCAGACTACATCTACATTCTAGTAGTTTGTGTAGCTTAGGTAGTCAATCCACTCATTTCATCCTTTATTTTCGCAATTTCGCATGTTACATTCACTCGTTCAGCAAACGATTTACTTGACATCCAGACCAGGAATGACCCTCTCACGAACATCTGTTGAACTTGTAGGGGCACTTCGCCACTTACTCCCCTTTACAAGCCGTTAGTCCAACTCCATTTTAAATTTTTAGTAGTATACTACTAAATTTTAGAAATCATAGATAATACCGTTTTTCGAACCTTTGTCACTTATTTTATAACACTACAATTAATATATAGCTGTAAATGTGTATTATAGTAGAATTGTATAATTAATTATTGTAGTTTATTTATAGCTTTGTAAACAGGTTGTAGGTTTGTTACGAAGCCTTTGGTTGTAAGCTTGTGCTAGCCTGCCTTGCCAGCCTACGCGAGCTTTCGTTGTAAGCCCACGTTGCGAAGCCTATGCCAGCTTTTGCTGCTAGTCTTCGTTGCAAGCCTTCGCGTAGGTCTTTGTTGCAAGCCTGTTTTGCGAGCTATTTAAAGCTCGTAACGAAGACTGGCACAGGCTCGCAACGAAGACTGGCACAGGCTCGCAACGCAGGCTCGCGCAAGGTTGGTACAGGTTTCGCAACTAAAGCTTTGTAACCAAGGCTTGCAGCGAAGGCTTCGGGCAGTTTGTAATATGTGGCACGACGGAGGCTTCGAACGGCTCGCAACGTAGGGTTCGGCGGAGGTTTGTAACGAGGGCTTACGACGAGGGCTTCGAACAGGTTGTAGTATAGGGTTCGGCAGAGGCTTCGAACGGTTTGGGCAACGCAGGCTTCGCAACGCAGGCTTCGCAACGCAGGCTTCGTAATAAAAGCTCGCGCAGGCTGGCAACGAAGACTGGCACAGACTTGCAACCAAGACCAGTACCGAAGGTTGGCAAAGGTTTTGCAACGAAGGCTGGCAGTAGCGCGTAATAGCTCGAAAATAGCTTGTAACGCTGGTTTGAAGACTTAAACGCGTTAATACAGTTTCGAAAGCTAGAAACTAGGTGCAACCAATCTATAGGTATAATATTGCTCTAAAAAACGCGTGGTTTGTTAATAATAAGCTGGATAGCAGGTGTTGAAAGTAAGAATGCGTTTGTTTACAAGATCCAAAGTTTGGTGGTGTACTACTAAAAATTTAGGGTGGAGTCGGACTAACGGCTTGTAAAGGGGAGTAGCTGGGGAAGGGTCGCAATGGCAAACGCTATCTTAACCTCCCCAGATACTACAGACTGTCCAGAGCTCTGTACTGCCCTAGCCTGAATATTATATATAACCTTTAATTTTAATTATTTAGTTACATCCTTTATATTGTAGTTAGATAACCGGTCCGCCTCTAGGTGTGGTCCGCTTCATGCCACTTGAACTTAACACTTGACAAGAGAGAGCTTAACTAACCGGTCTAGGAAGCCTCGATGATCACCTATGTATGTACCTCTCAAAAGCGCTTTATATGCACTCGACTAACAGGTGCCAAATGGCTTAACCAAGCATTTGCTACTCAGAAAGATATTAGCCAAACCTGGAGATGTCTTGTATCTCATTTGCGCCCTCATCAATCCTGCACTACGTAGACACGTTATCTCTTATCGATATCAGCCATGAGACCCTTGGACATCTTAGCGTGGGTATTGGGCCCCTGAATTTTTGTCCTTGCTTTGAAAAACTACGGTAACACCTACCTACATAGCAGAACCTACTCGACAGCATCTCCGCGACGGCACCTAGACATGGAAGCCGCCAGCCCGGCAAGAACGGACCTAGCTATGGACACTGTCGATGCCGGCGCCTCGGAATTTGTCTTAGAGAGCACCAACGTCGATGCGGTGCCGAGGCGTCTTGAGCTACGGTTGTACCTGTCACATTTCCTCTCGACATGGAACTCGCGCGTCTTTGAATTTGCCGCCACCCTTTTCCTGGCTGCTGTGTATCCCAACACCCTTTTACAGGTGTCCATCTACGCGCTGGTGCGCAGCGCTGCCGCTATCATCTTCTCACGGGCACTAGGCCTGCTAATCGACCGCCGCGGCCGCCTCGCTGTTGTTCGGCTGTCGATCGTCGGTCGCGGGCTCGCCGTCTCGGCCAGCTGCGCCATTTTCTGGGTTCTCTTGGCGGCCGTGACGGGCGGCAAGACTCGGACGGCTCTGTTTGCCGTTGCGATTATCCTTGCGGCCGTTGAGAAGCTTTCGTCCGTCGCCAATTTAGTTGCGGTGGAGCGAGATTGGGTAATTACTTGCCATCTTGGGTCAGCTCATTCCGAATGCTGGCGGCTCCCGATTCTGACCATAATTCCGGTTATTAGGTTGTTGTCATCACGGAAGGCAATGCAGCGAGTCGACAATGTCGGTGCTCTAATAGAAACCTAATGATAAGTTATGAGCTATGAGTTATGCTAACTTTCTTCGGCGGTCTCAAGTATTAAATGCCCGCATGCGCCGCATTGATCTGATCTGCAAGCTCGTGGGTCCCCTAGCCATTTCTTCCATCGCCATAGCTTCTACCCGGGTTGCTATATACGTCACTCTTTCGATGAGCCTTCTATCGGTTCCTATTGAGTACGTCTGCATATCTAAGGTACATCTCCATCTCCTCATCACGCTGTCTTCGCGCTTGTCTCAATTGACAATCACAGGTCTTCCACGCATATCCCGCTCTGCGTCGGGAGCGAGGGGCGGCCACCGAGCAGGCGTCCACGCAAGCTGCCCCAAGAACATCGTTCCTCGGATGGATTGTAGCGACAGCCGGGCATATCTCTCCTGTCTCATCCCTCGCGTTCTATTTCCGCCACTCGGTATTCGCGCCCTCGTTCGCGCTGTCTTTGCTCTACCTCACCGTGCTCTCTTTCTCGGGGCAGATGATCACCTTTCTACTCGCCGTCGGCTATACTTCACTCTACATCGGTATCGCAAGAACCGTGAGCACCATCTTTGAAGTTAGCGCCACGTGGATCGCGCCGCGCCTCATCCGGCGCCTTGGCCCCGTCCGTGCAGGCCTATGGGGTATCAACTGGCAGATAGCCTGGGTGGCCGGCGGCTTTGTCTGGTTCTTCCTTGGTCTCAACGGGGTTGGACCCGGGGCCGTGACTTCGAATCCTATCTTCATCGCGACTGGGCTGGCTGCCGCTGTGGCATTCAGTCGTGTTGGACTGTGGGTGTATGATCTCAGTGCGCAGAACATCATCCAGGATGTGAGTATGGATGGGCGCGAGAGACATAGACCAAGCCGTGATAATTCCACGCTAACTCGCATGCGGTTTATAGAGCATCGAGCCAGAGTTCCGGGGGTCATTCTCGACTACCGAGGCGGCATTTCAGAACCTCTTCGAGCTTCTGTCGTATGCGACAACGATAATCTTTCCCCGAGCGGACCAATTCCGTTGGCCAGTTCTCATCAGCGTTCTTGCCGTGTACGTCGCCGGCATCGTCTACAACTCTTTTGTGCGAAGAAATCGGGGCCACTTGGTTCATGTACCGTGTTTGGCCCAGAAATATTAGTAAATGCCGATATAAAGACGTGACAAGGAGAGATCTCCTACTCTGTAAGTTGATCGACGGTATGAGCCCGTAACTTGAACCGCTATCATTAGTGCTGCGAGATCTTTACCAGCTGCCTCTTAACCTTGAATTCGTTGCCAAAGCTGGGGCTTCTTCGAACTTGAAGTTCTAGGGATTGCGTTGTTTGAGATATTTGACCTATGCGGCAATGGATTATAACAAAAACAAAGTGCACGAACATGACTTCGCAATGCTAAGTAGGCAGGCATGAGTGTGGCAAAAGATGCTCTGGCTACTCGCATCGTTCACTTCAATTCTTATGAGCTCGTTTTCGAGTGCAAAAGAGATGGCAGAGTATACTGCGAAGAAATGCCCGCCACCCCTCTGCCCTTCTACTGTATACGAAGTTTCCCTTATTCGTTTGCGGGACACTGATGACTCTTATAGGCAGTGACACCTTCTATCTTCTAGCGCTGCCAATTCATTGCGCAACTGGAATTATCTGCACGAATTATAACATACTGCATACTTAGGTAGTTCTGTATCATCATTTTATCATCATTTCGAACTCAATTAATCCATCAATAGGGGGCCCCAACTCCTCGTGAACAAGACGATGAGGCGTGCGCTGTCGGTCACGGAGATAATACTGTAGCTTACAGGACCAGCCAGGTGAACACGGACCGACCATCGCATATGCACAATACAGGTGATTGAGAGCTAACTATGCGTATTCGGTCGGCAATTGCATGAAAAAAACGTTTATCGCATTGCCCAAGCTATGTCGTGATTACCACGTTCTGAAGGCGTGCTCCAAATGACCCAATCAGATGCCCGAATAGGCAACGCGGTCGCGATTTGGCGGTGCCGTTATCGAGCCTCTTGCACTCAAGACGGCTTAGTGGTCTCTGACGCCATCGTGCACCAGATAGGTAGGGAGATCAGATCATACATAAGAAGCCTCGGTAAACATCGATCGTTTCAAGATTGGAGAATTGAAAGCGTAGACGTGCAGTGGTGATTCGCGTTCAGTTTTCTTCGAAATCGTTTCGTTGTTAGTGTTCTTACTTTGGCTCAAGATCGTGGATACTTGGGTATCGACTTCTAATACTGATTCGCCATGGCGGAAACCGACAAAGAGGCCGCAGGCAACATCGCCCATAGCCCGGAAGACACTGCTTCGGAAACGGCTGGTCAGGCGGTTTACGAAAAATCGCTACTGAGAAAGATTGATGCGCATCTCTTACCAGCTGTCGGGTTAGTGAGGCCAAGTTTGCAAATATTCTTGTCGATGTGCAGGATATCCGGTCGATACTAATGTGGTGGAGGTGATAGAATTCTATACTTGCTTAGTTTCCTGGACCGAAGCAATGGTAAGACAACAAGAAGTGATCCGTGCCCAGCGTGTCGCACGGCCTCGCTAATTTATATACATGTAGTTGGAAATGCTAGAATTGAAGGTCTTCTAGTTGACCTGAACATGAGCAAGTCATCATTTATCGGCTCTATATGATTATTTTTCACTAATGCGCTACTGCAGCCGGGGACCATTATCTCATAGGTCTCAGTCTATACTTTGTTGGATATGTCCTTTTTGAAGTACGGATCCAAGATGCAGCGCCACCCCGTCTAACACAATAGCTGATAAGAGCTAGATACCATGTAACATCGTTCTAAAACGGACCAGTCCGCGGGTTTGGCTGCCGACCTTAACCATTGTGTGGGTAAGAAACCGGCATTGCCCGATCCTTGAAGCAACGCGCCTTGGATCGGCTACTCCTGAAGAGTTTTCATGTCATCACTAACTTGCTTTCTAAAAACATAGGGAATCGTGGCTACCTTGCTGGGCGTAGTGCAGAACGAAGCTGGGTTCCTGGCCGCCAGGTTCTTCCTTGGCGTGGCAGAGTCTGGGTTGTTCCCTGGAGTGACGTACTATTTTTCCATGTGGTACAAGAGACGCGAGCGCCAGTACCGTGTAGCTCTCTTCTTCAGCGCAGCATCGCTAGCCGGTGCCTTTGGTGGTGCCCTTGCCTATGTACGTGAATTTAGACATCGCTTGGCAGAGTAATTCCCGTACTGACCATATCTAGGGTATCGGTAGACTGAGGGGCGTGGTCTGGACCAACGGATGGCGCTGGATATTCATACTTGTTCGTCGACCCCTTTCCTATGAAGAATGCGTATGGTACTTACCGTTTGATACCAGGAGGGCATCGTCACTGTTGTGATTGCGGTATCGGCCTATTGGTTTGTTCACAATTATCCGGATACCAGCAGCTTCCTCAGCGACGATGAACGCAAGGTCATACGCCAGCGCCTCGCAGCGGACTGCGACGCGACTCAAGAAGAAAGCTTTAGCTGGGCCGGCGTCCGTGAGGCGCTGCAGGATCCCAAATGTTGGCTTTACGGGCTAGGATTTCATACCATGAGTCTTCCGCTGTACACCCTCTCGCTGTTCTTAGTAAGTGACAATAGATTGCAAGTTCACACTGTCTTCTGATCTGTACTGATCACCCTTCCTAGCCAACGATTATCACAAACCTGGGATACCAAGCAGCGGAGGCACAGTTACTATCGGTTCCTCCATATGCATTCGCATTTGGCACGACAGTGGGGGTAGCGATTCTATCCGAGCGTCTGAATAAGCGAGGAGTCTTCATCGCTGGGTCATCAATCTTCGCCGCCATCGGATACTCGATACTGCTCGGCAACACCAACCCCGTGGCACGACCAGGTGTCAGCTATGCGGCCGTGTTCTTTGCAGCTGGCGGCATCTACCCTGCGACGGCACTCGTCTTATCCTGGCCCACCATCAACGTATCGGGCCAGACGAAGCGAGCAACTGCCACTGCTATGCAGATCAGCATAGGGAACATCGGCGCCGTAGTCGGTACACAGCTGTACCGAACATTCGACGGGCCGCGATTCATCGTGGGACACTCGTTTGCGTTGGGATATCTACTTGCCAACGCGATCGTTGTGACTGTACTGGTCTTTGTCCTGAAGAAAGAGAATAGCAAGCGTGCATTAGTTGCCGAGGAGATTCAAGATGTGGGCGAAGTTCCGGATTGGAAAGGCGATATTGATCCTAGATGGAGATTCCAGTATTGATAGCTTAGTGGCGAATCTTTCACCTATCTAGCACTACTCATACTCAAGAGTCTCCCAAACCCTAAGGAACAGCCTGCCAAATGATACACAATATTATCTAGATTATTAACTTTTCCTGTCCTAAGTACAAACTGAAAACCCGATGGAGTGCACCCGCCTCTTGGGGTAGATCCGATTACATCTTCATACGACACACCCTAGATTTCTTACACTCTACTTAGAATCCATCCCCATAAGCCGTCTGAAAGCGGTGTTCTCGAAGATGGGGAAATCGCCGACCATAGCTACGTCTTTGGCTGGAGGAGTCGCCGAGTGCTTGCCCATAGCCGTCTCTGTGAGAAAGCGGCCGAGTTCCGCCGTAGGACTATGGAAGCTGGGGACTAAGTTCCGAATCGGTGTGCCAACAACAGAATGAAGAACGCGAATAGGCAGTGGCCGAGCGGGAATGTATCGTAGTATAGCCTCGTGGCCAAAGGCGTCTACGCCCGCTGGACGAACAGAGATGTTGTGCATAAGGGGGTTTGTCTTGCGCAGTGCCGCGAGTGCGAGCTCCGTCTCGCCCTTCACGCGGGCGAATATCGGTGAGAACCGGCCCGGTTCGGTAGTGGCCCCGTGCCCGGAGACGTAGACGAAGTTGAACGGCTCGTTTTCACGAGCGAGAGATTGGAAAGCTTCAGATGCAGCAATCGCATAGTCTTTGGTGATTTTCACGTAGTCCCTGTTCGAAAGTTAGTAACATTACTCAGGGCGTTTCAAGCAGTATGAGCTGCCAGTAATAGGGGCTATCTCACTCCTTGCTAACTTGAGTTTGGCTGATGCCCACTATGAACCAAGGGTTAGTCATGTTGTTTGGGATACTAGGGGCCCAGGAGAATAGTGCACCAGTATGAAAGCACATGATCGATTCAGGGTCTACCTTAGCATTGGCCCTAGGATTTAGGTGGTATTACTTACAAGCCCACACGCAGCCCCGAGCGTCTTTGAGCTGATCGAGGACGGCAGAGTCATATTTGGCGAAGTCCTTGTGAAGAATCACATTGATCCGAGGGTCTTTCACATCCTCTGCCATTGGCACAGGTCTTCGGCTTAATATCGATATTTTTGAGACGTCCTTCATCTTGATCATGGCGTCTAACACGCCGGACCCTACTAGGCCCTGGATAATTCATATTAGTTCTCGCCGGTGTTCTTTGTCGCATCTTGATAAGAATAGGGCACGATTATGTGACTTACTGTAGCTCCTGTGAGAATTAGATGCATTTTGTGTTTCTTGAGCCCCGGGTGAAGGTGTAAGAGCCTGAGCTGTACAGAAAAAAATACAGGCCTGAGAAATCAAATTGGTTGATTTGACGGATGGTATGCGCGCCAGATGTGAAGTTGATATTGCAATACAATTCAGGAATTTGAAGAAGATGATTAAACGCGGACTTAATGCTCTGATATAAATTTTCTCCAAGCACCTACCTATTCTCACAATCACATGAAAGATAGGCAGCTAACTGGACTACGTTTGTACCTAAGCCAAGATTAGCTAATATCAATTGAAGCTTTAACTCCGCAGCCCTGCGGGCTCCCAATCTACGGTAACTCCGTCTAGCTGCATGAGCCTGCAGCTAATGGAGTTAAGTACGGTACTGTACCCAGGGACCGGTCTTTGCCCAAATTGCTCCAGTGTTCGTTCTTTCCAAGCATAAATTGTTCGGAGAGAGGAAAATGATTAATAATCAATCGATCAATTGACTATATTAACAAGCATCTGTTGCAGATTTTAGTTGAATTCTTGACGCTTGAATACTTGATGAAGAGTCTATCGAACTCGACCGGTGCCGGTACGATATCTATCAGGCCGCCAACAGATTGCGTTCAAGGACCAAGCTATTGGTGGCTGACCCCAGCCACGTCCTGTGTAAGCGGCCTATTTCTCGCTCCGTTCCCGAAATTCGGTAGTATATGGCAGCGCCATCCTCCCCGCGGACACCGATGCGCGCACATAGACATACACACACACGCACGTGCACAAAGAGAGAGATAGAGAGAGAGAGAGAGAGAGAGGAGATAAGAAGTATGTGCATGTGTCAGTGATCTGCCTGATAATTATAAGGTCCCTCGAAAAGGTATGGTTGTCGCGATCGGCTACCGGAACACCATCCCGCCCATTTGGCCTGCCGTTGCTGCAGGTACAGCGCCGCGCCATCACCTACCTGTGATCCCTCCAAACAGCATACTGAGTATGGTGGAAGAACATGAGAGAAACCATTCGCCACGGCATATCGGCGCGGGCGCAAACAACCCAGTATCAGATCGCCTGCTCGAGACCGGCCAGACGTAAGGCAAGACATAGGGCTGGCGGGCCGTAGGCTTGTTGCATATACATCGGCAGAGGACCGAAGCCTGTATGCACAGTCTTTGCAGCAGTTACGTCACAGAGACGAAGGCGCGCGTATACGCATATGCGCATGGTCAGATGTGGGTTGGCCTGGGACGAACAAGATGTCGGTTTCGGAGAGCGCAACACAGACGGCGTGAGGCCGGACTGCTTGGTTGGGCCACATGCTGACGCTGATTATCTAATGACCAGGTATCTGCCGAGTTGATAGGTGCAAGTAGGGTCCCCAGTTGCAGAAGATGGCGCCTCTGCTTTCTCTATCATGCATAAGAATGCAGACCGATGCAAACTGACGTTACGCCCTGCTTTGGTGCTGACAATTACCTTGCTGCGGCTGTTCGCTTGATACGGGCGTGATACGAATGCGACAGCACGGCCAAGTCTAGCCATATACTTACTATGCCGTGCAGCAGGTATGTGTGTCCCGTCTACCTACATACATCGCAGGATGCATCCGGGGCGAGCCAAGAACGAAACGAGTTCGCCGCAATTTTATGGTGTTGCAAATGCAGTGCCCAGCCTGTTGAAAGAGAGAAGGGGACCCTTATTAGGGTAACAACACAGAACTTAGGTAACCTAAGTAAGCTATAATATGTAAGTGAGCTGGTACGCTGATTTGTGGGTAGGTAGACTTTGCCACGTTTTTCCACCCCGCGAGAATGTCCCGGATCCAGTAGGCACCTGTAAGTCCAGTAGCCTGAGATGTTCGGTGTCCATCTTACATCTGGTACATCGTGCAACGTGAATCTCTACAGGAAGAGGAAGTACATCATTGACGACGAGATTGCCTTGTCCCCTCGCCGCTGCCTTGACCCTGTTTTGACACCCGGGCACTTGTCCTCAGGAACCTACTTTCTGAAAGGGTCTTCACCAACTATGCAAGTACAAGTTACCCGAGTCAGAATCTCATGCAGCTAAACACACCTGCATATTATGTCGGAAGCAGTGACGCTACCGCAGATAGCATGCATCCAAGGCCATAGGCGCTAGGGGAGGTGCCTGTCGATTCCTACTTGTAGCATGCTAGGTCCCTGCCTGGGGTCGAGGTATGTAACCATTTAGTAAAGGTCTGATGGAAGCTCTTCAATATTCCACCCAGCGACACTTTTGTCCAGCGTCACAAACCACCACCCCGCCCGTTTGTTTCATTGTTCGATTTACTGCTATGCTGCTATGATCGCACACCTCGTTGTGTCGACTATTACGCTGTCATGTCCGCGGCCCTAGGCTCGTCGAGTGCTTATAATGTCAGAAACACTACCCCAGTCAGCCAGCGGGGATGGTAGAGATGAGGAGCGCTTGGCATCGTGCTTCAGTTGTAAGAAATCGAAGGTCAAGTGCGTGCGACCCGAGGGCTCAACGACCTGCTCGCGATGCGCAATGCGCAAACTCGAGTGCAAGGCACCATTGTTCCACGTGGGCCGACATAAAGGAGTCAAGAAGTAGGCAATGCCCGCTGCCGTTGGATTCGCGCGAACGGAAGTGGACTGCCGCTAACACGCCGGCAGCAAGCATTCCGGCCTGGAGAAGGCCGTGATCCAGATCGAGCAGGCGCTCAAGCGCACACACCCGGGCGCAGATCAGATCCAGGATTCAGAACAGTCGACTGAGCTGCGCTACTTGCTTGAGCGCAGCCGCGATCTACTCAGCGCTGAGCGCACTCAGACTCAGACTCAAAGCCAGAGTCAGAGCCAGGTCCAGAGTCAGAAGGGCTTCAATCCCGGTATTAGCCGCCGCCAGAATGAGGGCGCCATCCCGTCGCCCCAGCACTCGGCCACGTCGCACGGCACGTCGCCGCCGCAAACGGACTCGCGCGACGGCGGCCCTGTCGCTCACGCTGTCGACGACGACCAGCTGAATTTGGACGATGCCGAGAATCCGTTGCAGCTGCTTGCGCGCACGTCTGAGCTGCTGTCGTCCATCGGTGTCACGGGCGCCCGGCCCGGCGCCGGCCAATTCCCCTCCAAGGCCCTCCCGACTCGCGAGAGGCTTGTCGCAAACGATCCGGACAGCAATTTACCCGTATTCTTCGGTCGTTTTCAGCCGCATCTCGATATCGGCCAAGACTTAGACCCTGTCGAGCTTGGCCTCCTCACCCTGGCCGAGGCTGAAGCCTTATTTGCATAGTAAAAAAGCCTTTGCCTTGCTCTTCGCTTTGCTTTTTCTCGTTACTGATGTTTGTACCAGTTTTTATGAAAATCTGGCGCATACGCGCTGGGGAATTGACCCCATCCTGCACACTGTTGAGTTCGTGCGGAGACGCTCGGCATTTCTCTTCACATCCATCGCCGCGGCTTCGGCGCTCTTCTCACCCTCACTAGAAGCCCTACACAAGCGCCTATCCAGGCACCGCCAGAAACTGGCAGACCTGGTCATGACTAAGCGCTACAAATCGGTCGAGATTATTTTGGCCTTCATGGTCAATATTCCGTGGATCCCCGCCGGCGGGCACTGGGCAGACGATGAGACATCGACATACATGTCTATGGCCTTGAGTATCGCGGTGGATCTATACTTGAACAAGATCATTCTCCCCTCTTCGCCAGACGCGCCATTTTCCAAAGAGAATGTCCCCTTATCTGATCAGATATCAACTAGGAGAGCGCTTAATGTGGACGGCTTTCCCGAGATTGACCCTGAGACCGAGATGGGTAGACGATTGTTGCGGAGGAGGGAACGAACATGGTTATCCCTGTTTGTGCTTGAGAGGGGGTAAGACTCCCAATGCACATAAACATCGACTTGTACGCTGACGAAATTGTTGTCGCCCAGCGTATGCTTAGCCAGAGGGAGGAGTTATATGCTACCCATATCGCTGCTAATCGAGCATTGCGACCAATGGCATATGTGCGAACTTGCGGATCGGTGGGACGGCTCTATTGTCTCAGTCGCCGTCCTCCGTAGAGATCTCGTAAGATCATTTCCCATCGTTGATTCCGTCCCGCGTGAGACTAATGACCAATTTTCAAGGCGAAATTAATTGCGAATTTGCGAATGATCTGCGACAGCTATGTGAACGGGATCAACGAGGCGACCATCGTCGATAAGTACGTAACCGACCGTGTAATCGCTTTAGCTATGACTAATCTGTCGCCTTAGGCTGAAAAACGAAATCACCATATTTTTTGATAGATGGTATCATACCTGGCCCCTCCAGATAGGTGACCGAGAGCGTGAGCTTCCTCCCTCACTCGCGACTTGGAGAACGATACGCTTACAGTACAACATAGAGTTTGCATTACCTCCTTACGTCGAGATCCTCGCGTCTCATACTCGTTTATCCATGTATTCTAGCATCATCAATCATAATACAGCACCGGTTGGTGCACGGCACTTCTTTCGAGCCGCGGGCCTGTCATCTGCCCTTAATGTGCTCCGAGTGGCGGTACAGGGCGAGAATCAGCTTCGGTCCATGCCCAATAACACGGCCATCATGATCTCCTTCGCCGCCTGTTTCGCACTGCGGGTAAGCACGGTCGCAGACGGCAGAGGATCGAGCCTAGCGCCTAGTATCAGAGCCTTAATTGCGGAGACGATCGACGTGTTAGACAGGATAGGGTCCACGCCTGTACAGAGGAAAGGCATCTCGTGCCTCTTTGCTGGGCAGCTTAGACGGATCCTCCAGCTTGGCGTACGGTCCGCCGAGACGGCACGCGTACCCATCCCGGAGATGAATGGCATTGTAACAGACACGGCTCCCGTCTTCCCCAGCCTTCCTGCCGCCGGGACGCACATTCCGACGACCCAACCCGCGTCACAACTACCGATGCCTCCGGGAAACATGTCGTCTGATTACCTGCTCTTCTCCACTATGTCCAATGACCAGCTGAATGAAGCGATCAACAATACAGACATGGGATTAGACATTCCCTGGGAAGATTTCCAGTTCCAGCAGGCATCCGAGTTAGAGTGGATGGACTGGAGCACGTTTGCATAATGGAAAGAAGATACGACTTGATGTTTGATTATACGACACGATGTTATGGTTTATGTTCCTCAATTGAAGCGAATGGAAGCGCAGGCTCGGCTCCCTACTGTTAGGTGCGTGTCGTGTCTATACTACAATTACCCTACGTATCGGTAGTGTAGAGGACGACGCGAAGGATCGCATACGCGGCTTCATTCTCCTCCGCGCATCCGACTTGTACTATGTATATAGGATAGTTGCTTGGTACTTTAAAATATGCGAGATAATGAAAGCAAAAACCACCACCACACTGCACCGAACATGTCTCTTGCTGTTGCCATCACTTCTTTAAAGAACACTTCTCATACGCTATAATTAATATGCTTTAATGTTTTTTAGTAGTCTTTTATCGGTTATCAGCGGTCCTGGCGTTGTAGTCTTCGTGATAAGCTGAAGCACAAACTCCATATCACCGCAAACATTCAGTAGGACCCGAGATACCGGGAGTCCCATAGGCATTGGAACATGCCCAAAGCTACAGTAGTAAATCGGGTGTTTGGATCCCCATTCGACAAGCGAACAGACCCAATTCTGCACTTTCTTTCCATTCGCTTCTGCCCTTCGCTTCTCCTTCGCCTCCGACTTACATACATGCATACTATGTACGCAGGAAGTCACGTATGCACAGTAGCTAGGGAAGTACGAAATACGCTATCAAATTTCGCCGCCGATAGGTCGGCATACGCAACCCTCGCGCTGCTGTTTAGTCTGGTACCGAAACTGGTAAGCGAGCTATCTAGGCGCACGTAACGCAGCTAGCAATGCGCATCGAATCAAGGATTGACAAATCCTCTTGCTGCTTCGCCGCAGCGTCCATGCGCGTGCGCATCGGACCGCTAAACCACCTGCACCAATATGTCAAAGAAATGGTCGGTCACGAGATGCCGGCCGGCCGGCCCACGTTTGCATTTTCTGGTTCTAGATTCGGGGGTCCTTGTCTATCTGCCATTGTGCATAGAGATAGGGGACTTTCGTCACTACAAAGTACATACCTACCTGTGTCTTATCTACCGTATCCAGGCACACGCCACACACATGCACGGAAAGTGATTCCTTGACGTACCTGGCAGAAGGTTGTTTACTTATCTGGGAAAAAGATCTGGGTAAGAGTGGCGGAATGGAATTTGCCTGCATGCTTAGGCCTGACGAAGTGACTCTCCAGGGACTTGGCGCTGGATCGACTTTGCCCTTTTAGACTATGGGTGCGTCAAATAAGGCATAGCGTCTCTGCTGCATTCCCGTAACCAGATTGTATAAATTTATGCATAGAGAAACGATTCGACTCCAAACGGTCACTTATTAGGCATAGCTACGCCCCTACTACTACTTTATAAGTATCAGATTGTATCACCGTGAGTTGGAGTTTGTACTAGGTTGGAAACATTGCGTACATTAGACACATGGCTCGAATATGTCCTTCCAGACAAGAACATACGATAGCAAACTCCTCCTATATTAGTAGAAGAACCTCCGAACTATACGTAATTTCGCCCTGATAAAAATAAACTAAGGAGAAAAATAATTGAGTAACTACGTAATGCTTAATTTCGAGTATTAGCTATAGTTGAATCTACTTTGGCAGTCCATTGTGTTGGCGCTTGATCAGACTTATTCTTCGAGTTTATCCTAGCCAACTTCTCAATCAGGAGGTTAAGAATGGCCCTAGGTATATAATTTGCAGTGGATTCCACTGACGTAGTGGCGCCGGTAAGACTCACTAACCCAGTGTTAGCGCTACTGTCCAACAAGAGTTCAAGATAGGTCAGATGCCCTCCCATGGCGGCCCATACCAGCGCAGTCTGTCTAGCGGCATTTATCAATTTAATATTAACACCAAATTTAAACAGTCTCCCAACTATAGTTCCATGTCCTCTTATAATAGCTTTTAGTAATAGACTTTCGCCAGAGACACCTGCTGCATTATCGTTCGCGCCACAACTGAGCGATAGCTTCGCTATCGCTGTATGTCCTCCTTCAGCAGCATACGTCAGAGGGGTTCAACCAGAAATGTCTTCATATGCTTCGTCATAGAATATTGGGCTTCTGTGCGTTTTATTATATGCATTGGAACCAGCTTGTATTTTTAAAAAAAAATTTAGGGAGCCAGTGCAATAAACATTAAAGATATTAGTCACCTGCTTAAAGAAGCAAAATATTGGTATATAAAAACTTCATATAGCCAGTATAATAAAAGAAACAGCCGATACTTATCTGCTTTTTGTGTTTGTGACAAAAGTATCTAATTTTGATACTCTTTCAAAAATCCGAATGAAATTTCATAAGCGATGGCAAGTAAGGTATTTGACTATTTATTTACCTCTCCACGTCCTCTCCTCTATCTCAAATTCCCAATCATATGCTGTCATTAAACTTTTCGACAAATTTGAGGAATGAATCTGGACTTGGCAAAAAGGTTTATTCCGCTTTGGTTTCAAGGTCAAAAAACTGCGGATGGGAGATTCATTCGACTATAGCCGGTTACTTCACATACATCCGGCGCATCGATAACAAGAAAAATTCTCTTGCACGAATCAGTTACAGATTTAAGAGCAGCTGAGATTTCGTCAGATCTAAACCTATCGGTTATCTTCTCTCTAAGTTGGAGTTATCTCTGTCTGAAGTTGTTTCTTAAATTTCTCCCGGGCAGTAACAAGTTGTCAGACATTGTTGCAATCGCCAGGATTTTCAGGGGCTCTACATTCCAGATCGTGAACATTCCCCTATTCGATCAACCAATATTATATCGTGCTACTAACATTGAAGGCCGTTTTAGATTTGTTTCTATCACCCAAGCAATCATAATTAGGCGTTGGAGTATGCCTTTTGCCGTGTTTCTAAGCATCCGGTCTAACTTTATACTGCGGTCTGTAAGACCCTCGAATAAGCCCCTCCAGCTTATCAAGAGCTTCTAGCACCCGCGTGCATGTTTCTTTTTCTGTTTCCGTTTTTGTTCTTCGCAGCTCTATTTAAAATTTGTCGGGAAAGGCCACCTTGATCGAGACGTAAGTCGGGGCCAGGTTGGCTGAGTTCGAAGTCGCCTTTCGAACAACTAACCAGTGTTAGCATGTAGTAGAATACTGTGTCACTGAAGATTTTCCGCAATCGCTAAATGATAGGGAGCGCGTATTTCGTTTGAAGCAATTTTGCTTCCGAGTTTTTAAACCGTGAGTTGCTCCCGTTGATCTGCAGAGCATATTATCAAGATGGAATCGGGGTAGGTTACAGAACATGTATGCAAAGGTTCATAACTCCGGCAATGATCCAGAATACTTTTTGAATGAGTCCTTATAGCCGAAAGATTCCTTCTAGGTGGGTTTCGCTCTTGAGTTATGCCGCTTCATTTCAGTCAATGATTTTCACTAGAACTAGAGACCGACCGTACTGAAGTGCTGATAAGTGTTAGGGCTGTTACGGAACAAGAATACGACACCATACCACAACACCCACAATGTTAAAAGGTAAAAATAGCATATTGTCAAGCCCAACACTCTGCCGTTTCCGCTCCCTTATAGGTACGCCCTGTGGCAACAGCGAGACGTATCTTACATTCTATGTCTCAAACAATTTAGTTTCTCCTTTAGTCCATCACACATTGCTTGACCCTACGTATGTTGAGCGCAGCATTGAGCCTATATCAGTAATTAATCAAGCTGTAGATTGATCAAAATAACTTTTATGTTGAATTTGCCTAAGTCTTACGATAGGGCTAGCAACGAAGCTGCCGAACTCTAACGAGCTCTAATACCTTCGTGTCAAAGAGCAGGAATGCAACACTGAACCACTACGCTACCAGCAAAGGTAGAAGGTTGCTAAGTCGGACGCTTGACCGTTTACACTCCCTTATATGCACCGTGACACTTCGCAACTAAATAATTTCCTAAGGTAGGCAAGCTACGCAACTTAGCTTTACATTGTTCCGTACGACTATTACTTCGCTACCGCTTGGCCGTAGTGCAGCGTTGCAGCTGATACTACTATACGGCAACCAAGGAGCCCCCAGCTACTATTTAGTCTATCGTGAAACATAGCATCCAAATTTAATAATGGGATTACGGAGTACTCTCGCCTTATTGATTTTTTTTTTTTTTTTTTTTGCATCGAGTGCAATATTATATATATATTCCGTTAGTCGCCAGCACAGACGCAGCTTGAGATAAAACGGTTAATTGTAACTACTGGTTGTGATACGTTTCTGATATAATACGTGTCTGCCCTCTGATTAATGCCAAAGAGGACCGACCCAGGCCAAAAGTGGCTTGATCCAGATGACATTCCACCCTAGCCCAGAACATCAAGCTCTCATCACAGGTGCCAAGTGAATTAGCGCACCCGTATCCTGCGGACTCGAAGGAACGTGCATTTGGTCTACCGAAATTCCTGTTCACTAGGTATTGCCATGGGTGCTTTATTTAGCAGCGAGGGCCCACGATTTATACTCCACTGCTCTACAGACTGTCGTGTTTGCGGATTACGGGTGGGTTAATCGGTAACTTGACTGAGAGATCGACTCCATCTGTGAGATACAACTTTGTAGATCTATTACAAGGCTACTATTACCTTGGCGATACTTGTTTGTCTCGATCCGGATGTACCTTGGAACTAAGGGCGTGTATCCGTATTAAGGGATAGCATACACTACCCCGCAAAATCCAAAGGGACCTAGAATCCTTCAGATAAAGCCTACCCTACGCTAGCGAGGTATGTTAAGTTAGTACCTAAGTAGGTTCCATCCGGCGCGAGAACTAAGATTTCGTTCCCGTCCCGCTCGCGTATCGTCTTGTTTCTCCTTGGCCCTGTTATTGTGTGCCTGCGAAATTGTGGTTACAGCAGCATAGAGACAGACCGGAATCAGCCGCGATTGACCATGTCAGAACACGATTCCGACCAGAAGCTCCCCACTATGAACCGGCCTGGGGAGCTAGAAAGCGAGGAGAAAGCTGAGCCGCACGCGCCTGAGTTTGATCGCAAACTGGAGCGTAAAGTCCTCTGGAAACTTGACACGAGGTGCGTGATGCCCAAGCCGGACATCCCCGTGGGCAAAAGCACAGGCTGCTCCTCATTTTGTCGCTTGCCTGCCTGCTTGGTGACAGACCGACTGCGAAGTTGGATATGCTAGACGTGGCAGATCGAAAATGACGATCGCTGACCTGATGCACTGCGCGTTTCTAGGATCCTTCCTCTCCTCGCCCTACTCTTCCTATGCTCCTTTTTCGACCGAACGAACGTCGGTAATGCGCGGCTGTACGGGCTTGAGAAGGATATTGGCATCACCGACCACCAGTATGACACTGGTCTCGCCGTGTTCTATGCCACATACATCTTCAGCGAGATTCCGAGTAATCTGATCCTCAAGAAGGTTACGCCGAGCGTTTGGCTGCCATGTCTCGCCTTCTTCTGGGGGATCGTGGCCATGAGTACGGGCTTCATCAAGACCTACTCTCATTTTATAGCTGTTCGTGCGATTCTCGGGTATGTCTGCTGGCCATTACATATCTCGTCTCGGTGACGATCGACGCTCCCTTCATGTTAGCAATCTGATACACGTGCTAATGTCCATTTTGCAGCTTGTGCGAAGGAGGCCTACTGCCTGGCATGGTATGATCCGCGAAACACAGGTGTTGGTGATGCGCGCTAACCGGTGCCGCAGATTTTGTATTTGTCTGGCATTTATACGAGAGCTGAACTGGCGATTCGAATCGGCATTTTCTATACGTCAGCCTCTCTTTCTGGCGCGTTCTCCGGTACGCGCAGTCTCTTTATGATTTCATGCCCAGGAAACTGGCAAGCAGACGACTGACTGAATCTAGGTCTGCTCGCACGAGCGATCTCCAACCTTGGCGGCCGAGGTGGTCTGGCATCGTGGAGATGGATTTTCATTCTTTTCGGCCTCTTTGTAAGTCTAAAGCGTGTTTTCAGGCCACTCAGGACTGAATGCTGATTATTCCCTTCTTACAGAGTGCCACGGTGGGCTTCACTTCGTTTTGGCTCCTGCCGAACGGCGTGGCTACGGCTCGGTTTTTCAAGCCCGAGGAAAGAGAATGCGCTGTCCGGCGCTTACGTGCCCAACACGCTAGTAGCAGTGGCCGGGAACAGTGAGTGACTCCAGCATCTTCCTTGTCCGGACGCATAGGCTAATGCAGCCCAGTGAGGGTGTTGAGAGATTTTCGTGGTCTGAAGTGGCTCGCGGCGTCTTCAACTGGCAAACATGGCTATCGGCATCGGCGTACTTCGGAATCCTAAGTGGGCTATATAGCTTTGGTCTATTTGTAAGTGTTCACTTTCTCCCTTGGACGTGGGAGAGCACACTGCTGACGGGTCTCCAGTTGCCGACTATTATTAATGGCTTGGGCTATACGGCGAACGAAGCTCAGCTTTGGTCTGTCATTCCTTATGCTGTTGCTACCGTTGCCACGCGTGAGTCACCAACTCCATTTTCTGTTTGTGAGAGGATGCTGACTGCTTCATTGACCAGTCTGCACGGCCTACTTGTCCGACCATTTCCGGGTTCGTGGCATTATCATGTTATGCTCGCTTCCTATTGCTATCATAGGATATGCGGTGATTGCCAATTCGCACAGTAACTCGGTCAAGTACGGCATGACATTTCTCATGGCCACGGGCTTATATAGCAGCGTGCCGCCCGTTCTCGGATGGCTCTCCAACGTAAGTAAAGCCAAAATCCTGGGCAGTGCACGATATCTTTGTGCACAGCTAACAACGGGCTGCAGAACTCGGCGGGTCACTACAAACGAGCGACAACGAGTGCTCTTCAGCTGGCCATTGCCAACGCCGGCGGATTCGTGGCCGTATTCATCTACCCCAAGGCCCAGGGGCCGCAGTATCACAAGGGGCATACCATTGTGCTCAGTCTCCTCACGGCTGGGTGGTTCCTGTAAGCAAATTGGCAGCCGGCGACACTGATTAGACACTGTCATGAAACATGTTTGCTAACTCGTGCGACTACCCAGTGTCCTCGGTAACGTTCTGTACTGCTGGAAAGTCAACCGTGACAAGGCCAGCGGGAAATACGACAAGTATGCGGACTATAAAGACGACCGCAACCCGAACTTCAAGTTGGTATTGTAGAGAGCTGGACATGCACAAGATGGAACAAATAATAAATGAGCAGTGGTGCTTGAGTATTGGGTACTTAGAATGTATGGGCCTGGGGCCTTCGTGTGGAAACAGTATGTTGAGGTTGCACGGAGCACTTTTTCGAATTTTGGGTCAGCTTCAGTTCACTTATCCACACCTAGCTTAGAGACTCCCAGGCTACTGGCTAGCGTTTAGATCGCAAATGCGGACGTCGGAGGCCAATCCATAGATAGATGCGACAAGTAAGCTCATTTTGAGAAACACGAGACAAATTTTGGTAGCCGTCGAAGAGCAGGACCCGTCAGAGTAAGGTTAAGGTTAACTGTGGTGCCGACGGCAGTGACGCTGAAGGTTTATGTTAGCGCCTTCTGCAGCGGGGGCTTAAGTGCACCTACGGGGAAGGAAGTATGTACGAAGTAGAGGAAGTAGAGCGGGTCGATGCTGTGTACCGCAAACAATGCTGCAGGTAGCAGAGTCCTAGGTTTAGCGTGCATACACGCTAGAGGCAAGCGGTCGGGCATTTCAGAAGATGAAAAGACCGACTCGCTCCCCCATCCCGTACTAGTAAATCGTACCCTCGGCATCCCCTCTCGGTACAGCATCGCGCGAGCGGTTCGGGGGTTGTATTTCGTCCATGATGGGTCAGCACACATGGCAATCATTGTTTTCGTTATTCCCGCACGGCCGCCACGTGCTCGTCTAGGAATGTCACCGATCATCATCGAGGCTGGAAGTGTTGGCGACAAAGAAGGCCAGGGAGCGATTGAAGCCAAGACCAATTGACAGTAGCAATTGATTGTCATTACCATCGTCACCGGCGCGCGCAACACCGAACTACGCTTTCGCCAGTCCCAGCAACATTCCCGTCGCCGGCGCCAGGACACTACTTTGCACTTCCTGGCCCGAGGGAACAGCAGCCTCCGACGACCATAAAAGCCACAAACAGTCCCTATAATCGCCCCTCAACATGTCCAAGCTATCGGACGCCGTCAAGGCGCTGATCAATGCCGGCCATGCATTGCCCGGCTACACACGCGCGGGTGCGCAAGTGAGGCCCGCCCTCGAGCGACTTGCGAGCGACGCCGGCGAGAAGGGAATCGGACTGCCGGCCTGGGTCACAGTATCGGTACGAACACGAATACTCGGACAGCCTCATTTCTTCAAAAATATACGAAGTAGATTACGCGTTGACTGACCGCAATGCTTGTGCACACAGACCGCCGTCTCGGCCACGATGAACTGCCCCGAAGCCATGACACAAGTTTTCGAACTCGCCAACACGAGCAACAAACAATCACAACGCACAGTAGCACAGAACGCCGAATTAGTGCGCGAAGTCGGGCTCAAGTGCATCTCGTTCAACGGCATCCCGCGCACCATCAACACCCTCGGCGCCTTCTGGTCCAGCCTGCCGACCGACGTCGCCGAATCGCTGTCGACGAAACCAACCCGCGCACTCACGCCCGCCAACCTCGACGCGCGCCAGGCCGACGGGCTCGCGCTCTGGGATAGCGTATACCTAGGCTTCGAGCGCTCGCTGCTGGCCAAGCTAGCGCGCTCGCACCCCGACTTGCCCGTGCACATCTTGCACGGCCACTACGCCACTTTATTATCCAACCCCCGCGCCGGAGCCCGTGCGCCAGAGCCCGTAGGTCGCGTGTTGACGTCGCTTGTCGCCGTCGCTTGTCTGCGCGCACAGACTGGCGTTGGGCCGCAGGTCGTGTCTCATGTTTTCGGCTTGCGCAAAGCCTACACGAACGGCGATGCGCATGCCGAGGGTGAATTCCCCGTCGAGGGTGGCGAGTGGCTCGCGAGCGATGATGGGAATCTCTGGTTATTAGAGAGTGTTGATAAGCTGGTCAGTGCGATCGGGGCGGGCGAGGGCACAACGTTTGCGCCGGGGCTGCGGCCTAAGTTATAAAGAGAAACGAAGCAAATAAAGAAATAAAGATCTATCGTCGCGATGATTTTGGCTAAAAGAGCTGGGTATGTGTGTATATTTCCAGACAGTACAAAATTCAATTTATAGAGAGAACATGAAGGACGTGTGGTATGCTGAACTCGTGATGTGTGACATTGTAACTAAATCTAGATAGACTGACTGTAAGATGTCCAATGTATGTCCTATGTATCTGTGTGTGCTCCTCTAGCAAATCCAACAACAGAACATCCTGTCTCTAACAGCAGAACATACTTACATACATATGTATGCTGTGCTTCCTCTACCTATCGCTTATTCATTTGCTCCGCTTCAATTCGCTTACCCCTGACCGCCTGCCTCTTTCTACATCTTACCAACCCACCAGCTCCTGTCTTTGGTTAGATCGATCGATCGAGCGAATGTATGCATGCATGCAGCATGCGTATGTATGTAAATAATCATATCCATTCCCTTCCTTCCTTCTTGCCCTAAAACGTGCCCAACTTCTTAGCAACCGTAAACTCAGCGTCCGTCGCCCTCCTCACCGCATCAACATCTACGCCCTCCGCGACCTCTGTCAGCGTAAGCCCGCCGCCATTCACACGATCGACCTGGAAGACGGCCAGGTCGGTGATGATCGTGCTCACGACCCCCTTCCCCGTAAGTGGCAGACGGCAATCCTGCACGACTTTGCTCCGCCCATTCTTATCGACGTGTTCCGTGGCCACGACGATCTTTGTCTGGTCCGGGTTCGAGACTAGGTCCATCGCGCCCCCCATGCCCTTGAACACTTTCCCGGGAATCATGTAGTTCGCCAAGTCTCCCGAAGCGGACACTTGGAAGGCGCCGAGGATAGACACGTCCACGTGCCCGCCGCGGATCATCCCGAACGACTCGGCCGAGTCGAAGGTCGCTGCGCCCGGAAGCAGGGTAACCGTCTCCTTGCCGGCGTTGACGAGGTCCGCGTCCGCGTCTTCGGCTGTTGCTGGGTAGGGGCCCATGCCTAGGAGTCCGTTTTCTGATTGTAGCCACACGCGCACGCCAGAGGGCACGTGCGAGGCTGCGAGCGTGGGAATGCCCACGCCTAGGTTCACGTAGAACCCGTCGTGCAGCTCCTTCGCCGCGCGACGCGCAATGCGCGTGCGCGAGTCTACTGCTGCGTCGCCGGCTTTCGTGGTACCGTTAGCGTTGGTGGAGTCCTGTGACGGCGCGAGCTTGACGACTTCGGCTTTCTTGGCCGCTGTCGCTGGCACAATCCGGTCGATGAAGATGCCTGGCAGGTCGACGCTGTCCGGGTCGATGGCGCCGATGGGCACGATCTCTTCGGCTTCGACGATGGATAGGCGCGCGGCCTTAGCCATTAGGCCTGCGTAGGTTTTGGTTGTGTATCTGTTCTCAGTCGACTTGGTGAGCCAGAGGTTTTTCCAGTACTAGGCAGAAAAACAGGGGTAAAGAACGGCTCCTAGTCCAAGTCATCGATCTACCTGTCCTACCGAACGGTTGCACTCACCTGAACACACAGTTGCCCGCCTCATCAACCTTCCAGGCCCGCAATATCGCTACATCTCCGGGCAGGGCCGTCTCCATGATATACGACCTGCCGTTGAAGATCCTCGTCTCTCTCGGCCTGCCCTTTTCGAGCACCGCTTCGGGCGTGAAGCGCGCGGGTATCTCGCCCGTCTCCACGAAGGTATCTACATTCAGTAGTAACATTGTCAGCTTACCAGTCTCAATACATACATTGACTATGGCTATCATATTTGTATACGTCGAGATGAGAAACCAGATCCACTTACTCCCGCCCGTGGCCGTATAAAAGGCCGGTATGCCGGCGCCGGCAGCGCGCAGCCTCTCCGCAAGCGTGCCCTGTGGACATAGTTCAACGGCGATCTTGCCAGTCAGGTACTGTTTCTCCAACGACTTATTCGAGCCCAGGTACGAGAGAATGATGCGGTCGAGCCGGCCGTCCTGCGTCAACAGCGCGAGGCCGTTCGAGCCCGCGCCAGCATTGTTAGAGACCGCCGTGAGGTTCTTCAACCCTTTCCTGTGGATCGCTTGGATTAGAGTCTCTGTGCAATTCTAAAGTCAGCTTTTTCTTCGTCTACTCTCATTGGCCATGCCACCTTCTACCAACTTGCCCTCATTTCTTCCTCCATCTCTCTACCCCCTTCCCTCTCGTATCACAACACATCACAGAGATGAACAAAGCAAAACAGACAGATAGAACTTCATACCGGCTACCCCGCACAATCCGAACCCAGCACTAAGAATGACCTGGCCATCCTGCACATCCGCGATCGCCTCATCAGCCGAACTGAAGACCTTCGAGCCTCCCCTTGTCGGCGTCGGCGCCGGTCGTCTATCGATCGAGTAAAATCTTCTCTGGCACGTCTGCGTCTGTGTCTTCGTTTGCGTCCACGGCGCTATCCTTCTTGCGCAATGTGTTGTACTTATGACGGTGGGGGCGCGACTGTGCGCGATGCGGACAGTCGCGCGTATGAAGACCGGCAATTGCGCCATAACGAAGCCGCGGCTCTTTCCCACTCAACTCGACACTCCTTCTTTTCTTGCTGATGATACCAAACTCTCGGGATAAGGGTAGGTAATAGCAGCTAGGTATCGCATTGTTCTCCCCCCCCCCTTTTGGTAAAAGGGATATATTCTCCCGGTAATAAACGGTTGTCGTGTTTCTTTGCCGATCGCATGTCACGTTGATCGTCGCATATGTGTTTGTCCCAGACAATTCGGCAGTTGATCTACGTCCGCTGCAACGTCATGCGCACCAGTACCCCGGTACCTCCTTGTTAGAGTCTCTTAGTGTACAGACTTAGCCTAGAACTAGTAAATGTGGAGCAGGTACTTACACCATCTGCGTCAGTACCTACGTGATGGACTGGAGCTGTACCTGTCTGGTCACCGTATAAGCATGGGTAGCAGTGTTTGCACCAAGTGTGCTGTTAGCAGTGAAGACACATAAATGCCCCCTCCATAACAGCAAGTTACCGTACGGAGTAGATGGATACAGGATAGTCTAGGGATAGCAGCCAACTTCCAAATCCCCTCTCATCGAGACATGTGTCTTCCTCAATAATATCTCTGAAGAATTGCCGAGGTTGCTAAACATTGGCCGTCCTTCTCCGCATCGTTCCCTCACGATGAAATAGTGGTACCGATATGCGCATCAGAGGGGCCACGAAAATGACGGAGCCATGATCTGGCCGTACCACGAACTGCGACAAAACTCCATGGTTAGATGTTTGCTTGACGTCCAATACTCTCCACGCGAATGCCTAGCCGAGCCATCTCGTCGGGATCAATGATGCCCTTTCCGTCAAATAGCCATTTAGGCTCCCTCATCCCGGACGAAATCTGACGCCAGTCCACCTTCCCCATTCCGCGAATTGTGTCCCCAAGCTCACAATCAGGGCACCCGTCCGCACACGCGGGTTCATCTACAAACAATTCCAGTGGGTCGCCCTCCTTTTGCAGTGGCCTGGAGGATGACCGCAAGAGATAATCGTAGAGAGCGAGCGGATCCATCTCTGATGGCGCGGCACGCGCATAAGGCCCTGGGCCATCGTGCTCGCTTGGTGTACAGTGTTCAATATTGCGAAGCGCTGGCAATTTTGTGTTGCAAAACTCGTCACAATCGGTCGTGATGAGGATAGCATGGCTCCCCGCGCAAGCTTCATAGACGTTGGAGTAGACCACCACAGGGCGCCTGTTCGCCTCTGGGAGTATCATCTCGATCTCATCTCTCATGGCCTTGGGGCAACAGCAAGGATCGAAAATGGCAATCTCGCGCGGTGTCCCATGTAGCAGTACGCGAACAATTTCCATTGTACGCGATTCTCGTGTGTCTGACGTGTTCGCCTTGAAAGCGAATCCGAGGACCGTGACTTTCTTGTCGACTAGTGTATAGTCCAGACATTGTGCAACTAGGTGACAAAACCTGTTGCGCTGGGAGTCGTTCATCGTCACTACCTGCCGCCAGTATTCGCCCACATCTGGTAGGCCGAGCGATTCCGCAAGGTAGACAAGGCTTAAGACATCTTTCTTCAAGCAGCTGCCCCCAAACCCGATCCCGGCCTGCAAGAACTTGTCTCCAATCCTATGATCGCTACCAACCGAGACCGCGACCTCGCCAATGTCCGCTCCTACGGCATCGCAGATAGCTGACACTGAGTTGATACTACTGATTCGCTGCGCCAACATGGCATTCGCCACGAGCTTAGAGAGCTCCGATGACCAGACGTGTGTCGTGATGATGCGAGACCGTGGAACCCAGGCCGCATACACGTCGGCGAGAACCGCAGCAGCGTGGCGACCGGAAGACGTTTGAGACGACCCAATCAGCACCCGATCAGGTTGCATGAGGTTGTGGACGGCTGTGCCCGCGGCTAGGAATTCTGGATTAGAGAGGACTTCGAAATGAACGCCGGGCCGATGACTAGCTAGCTGCAAGACTTGCTGTTAACGTAAACAAACGATGTCCACTAGAGACCGTAACTCACTATGCCTTGGAAAACCTGTGCTGTTCGGCAAGGGAGTGTTGATTTCTCGACAATGATAGTGCCAGCCTGAGCATATCGCGCAACCTCGTGCGCCACAGTCTCGAAGGCTGTCAAGTCTATGGGCCATTCCGTGCCCACGCTGCTGGCCTTAGTCGGTGTGTTCACGGCAATGAGAATAATCTCGGCTTTCGCAATACACTCTTGTATCTGCACGGAGAAGAATAGGTTCGGTGCGCGAGCATGCACTTCTGTAGTTTTGGGATCTCCCTGTTCCACCTGGTCACGCTCTCCCGATGAAATCGACATGCCCTACGTGTCGACATCCGAACTATTAGGCGTGCTCGCAGACGTAAATGCAAACGCTAGGCTACCATCTCGTGCAATGCGCACTATAGGGTGTAGGCCCACCTCGTGGATAGGCAGATGCCGCGAATTCCAACGCCGGATACGCTGCTCGTCGCTGTTGACGACGGTCACGCGGATGCCCGGATTGTGATACGCGATGACAGCTCCCGTGGGACCTCCTAGGCAATAGTATTAGCTATTTTGCTTCATCGCGCAACGTCCACGAGATTGTTAGAACAGACAAGGATTCTATTGATCTAGAAATGAAGTGAATGGGTGTTACGAACCAACGTATCCGGCCCCTATACAGCATATATTACGCACGCTCTGGCATGTGCTGGGTGCAACACTACTACCTGGCGTTGTAGAGACGGTCGAGGCCATGTCCTGAGAGACGTTCTCCCCAGGATCGTATGCTGGTGAAGTGTTGTGCTCCATCATACCTATCTAGACGTACTCGCTGTACATAGGCGGCTCTCAATCCCGTAGGTAGATCGTGTAATTTCTATGTCAGCTGAAACATCTCTAGATCTGAGCTGCTCGGTGGCTAGGAATGAACAGGAAGACACGGACGCTTTAGACGGCAACGTATCTCATGGTAATGAAGATCACCTGGTGGAGATGTTGCATGGTGTCATTTGTACTATCGTAGAGAACGCTGTTTCTGTTTGTTTCTTCACTCCTCTCAAGGCAGGAGAGAATAGGCGGAGAGGAGAAGACACGCAGGTACACCCGGATTACGACCGTCCTTGCCACAGTTATAATTCGCGTGGTTCGTTACTACCCCATGCATGATTACATTGAAATTACGTGTATAGTAGTATTTCATCTAAATAGTACCTGAGTTCATAGGATCATGATAGAACATACCTACATTCCCCCATAAACTAGACCTGCGAGCTGCCAGCGAAATAAGTACTACTATCCATGGTCATTGTAGATTGCGTAAACCTCTCACTCGCTGCAGGCAGAGGCACTCGACACGCAATTACGTCCCTACGTTGCAGAGCCAGGCAAGAACTTCATGTATTTATTAATATCACGGCACGGATTATAACTAATATCTTGGAGACACGATGCTTGTGTCGCTGGCACATTCTCATCCCAACATTATGTATCAACGATTATACGCTCTCAGCCGAGAGAACCACGATGAGTTTCGGGGTCTTATCCCCGCTATCAATCCCCTCTGATGCGCAAGACGCTCAAAGAATCGAGCTGTGCATTTTCCGCACTGGCTAAGTATTAGTCAAGAGCAAGATCTCAATGGCGCTGGTTGGTGCATATCTGCATCAAGATGCATGAACGACCCCGGCAAATTGGTGGGCGAGTTCGCATCCTGCGCGACCACTGGCAGAGTAAAACTCGATGATGTCCCAAGTCAGGGTTAGCGCAAATCTCATGTACGTTATACGATATGAGTACGACACTCTTCATATCAAGGTAATATACTATAATTTCCCTTCTCAAGTGATTACAGCCCTTCACGTCACTGAGAACGTTCAGGAGCCAGTGAGGCCGAGAAGGCCACACCTCACATATTTGCTGCTCGAATTACTGGCAACTTCCAGTTGGCATGCCGAAAAGAGGGCTCTTGCCCGAAGTATGTACATGATCACGGCGGCATTCGGGCTGAGCAGTCATGCACGCTGACGGCTGCGACGTGACCACGTTTCCATCCTCCTTCCGAGGCCGCAGGATTCCGGTCTGCTCGGAATCCTTCGGACCTGTGAACGGCGTTTCGCGCACGACGTTGATGACGGTAGATCATCTCGAATCACATGGCGTACTAGTGTCCATTGTTGCTCTGTATAATCATACCGATCATACTACCGCGCTGAATTTCTTCTCTCCAGTTGAGGCGGTTGGGAGCAGCCGGGATGCTGCGGTGAAATCCGTCTAGCGGGTAGTCGCGTGCCCTTCAATTCAGAGCTCTTCGTGGTCTACCCAGTCCAGCTTTCCGAGATCTACAAGCGGACCTTTGGCGGACCACCTGATCTCATCTACCTAGCGAGCCCGGCGGCTCTGGGGTTCCGGGTGCGGCTACAACTACGGCAGCAAAGTTGAGACGCGCAGACACCCGTTTTTTGTAATTTCCAGACGCATATCGCGGGTTGTAATGGGATTCTACTCTCGACACCATTCGGCCAGTTGGCAAGTTGGGTGATCGCTAACATCGAGAGCACTCCCTTCCACCATGCCTCTGTCAAGACGATATCATATCCTAGTCTATCTTCCAGGAGCCATCTAGAAGGAATTGCCTATGTGTAGAATAACAAACTGGAGTTACTGAGAAGAGGCGTCAACATCGACGATTTTTACTTAGCCAGATGAAGCACCAAACTTCAAAGGACGTGGGCGCCGAACAGAGAGTACATCCTCCTTACTTGCTCGCGACTTGCAGGTGAGAAAGAATACGAATTTCTAGCGCCCAAGGTCTCGAAACTTATCCTGACGAATTTCAGCTTCAAGCTTGTCATTGGGTAGTAATCAGAACACCACGGTCGAGGAGGATATCAAGGGCCTGTTCGCGTCGTTGGTGCAACGTGGCATCGTGATATTTAAGTGATTGAAGGTCGACGGAGAGCTAATGGTGCACTATGCCTCTGCCGGCGTTCTCCTGCATTGCTCTATTACTGAGACCTTTGGGCTTATAGTGCTCGAGGCGATGGCGAGCGGTGTCCCCGTCATCGCCAGAGAGGATACGGGGCGAGCGACAAACATCGGAAACAGGCAAACGGGCTACCTTGTGCTACCTCACGATCTCGACGGCTTCGTGGAGAGGGTCATTGAACTTGGCCGCAACAAGCAGCGGGTCGGCCCAGCTGGAGGAGACTAGATGCGCGCAAGCACTACTGGAAACATGGAACGCGATTGGAAACACAGTAGCATGGAAGATGATGGGTGCTATCAAAGATCAAGAGCGAGCAACAGACTATCGCCGTCACACTGTCACGGCAGCGCTTCATCATGATACGTTGATTCATAACTGCCCCTTCATGTCAACAGCTACACGAGTCACATGCATAGGCAACGCAAAATCGACTCTAGGGAAGCTACCGTACTTATTGTAGGCTGCTGGGCAGTCATCGGCTTTTGCTTTGCCGTCATCAACGTCGTCGGTATAATGAAGTTATAACTTGGGGCATCTAGTTTATAAAGAGGGTAACGATGCAGTCCTCAAGATAAAGATAGGCCACCCTCCGACCGGTAATATGGCAGGGAGCAAACAATAGGCAAACAACATATAACGACCAATCTAGACTCTAGAGCAGAAGTCTAGGGTAAACAAAGGCAAGGTAAAAGCAATTCATTCATTTGAGGTTGTTTTAGGCATCATCCCTGTAGATCATAGCGTGTCGGAGAGCCCTGCGCAGAACTAATTGACTAAATAGGCGTGCAAACAAACAATTTCACCCCTTGCCAGGCAAAGTAATCTGCATCATAGAATATGTCCACCATCTGACAAGGCAAGACAAGACAATACGAGGCAAAACGAGACGATACTGTTTGGGATAGCACAATACGGCACAAGACAAAACATGAAGATGTAGGCGAAGTGGCTTGTGACAGTGTTCTGTACATGATGATGGTTTGCGCTTTACACCATGATCAATGTTCAGGCGGTGTCGTGCCTGACTGGGGTGACGAAATACCGTCATGCGTCGAAGCGCTGGGCGACTGAAGCGAAACGCCCTGGAGACCGAAACGGGTTTGGGTGCAGCGGGGCTACAACAGGGCCAAGGTGGCCGGTGCGACTGTGATTGGCTACCGGGGCAGTACCCCTGTATCTTGTCTGCGCGGTTTGGGCCCCTCGAAACCACCTCATAGCGTTCACCACTCCAGGTCCCGACCCCCACTGTCGCATCGCCCGTCGATCCGACACCGTCGAGGCAGCACGCTGTGCTGCGCTTTGCGACGCCTGGTCACTGGCCAGTGCTGGCTGGTAATACGCATAGGTTCATCTAGGTATGTATGTACTAGCCCAGGTAAATTACCTACGTTAGGTAAGACCCCAGCACCCCAGCACCCCACCCTGCCCGAACGGGTCTTAGTTGGGACTTCGCTTAAGGTCGTCGCCTCATTCGACCTGCGAGTTTGCTTGGCTTAATGCTGTGACACTGCGGTACTGCCTGTCCTCAAAGCAGCGAGCAACTTCGTAACGAGCACCCTGGGACTCCGTGACCGGCAAGCTTGACACCCCGTCCTGCCGTCTTCTTGCTCGTATGTACTGTACTTCGTACCGGTACCTCTACTTGCCAAGGGCGCTACCAGGTGAAGGGGCTCTGCTAGGCTTGACTGGTTCCATGTCGATGTCACGGCCATGGGTATCGCCGTCACAGATATTGCGGCCAGCGTCGGCCGCATCACGAACATTCTCCCTACTCGAGCTCGTTTCACCCCAGTCATCTCGCGCCAAACCAAATTCGCCGGCCTCGCCAGCATTTGCCAGTACTACACTAAGCTTCTTGGAGTCTACGCCGAGGCGCTTTGTTGCAACAGACCATGACTCTCCGACAGGAGGAGAGGGGGAGGGTCGATCATGCTCTCCCTCTCCCCTGGTTGTGTGATGCTGTTCCTGATACCTCCTAGTCTACCTGTCGAAACAGCATACGATGAGTGAGGTAGAGGGTTCGCATCTCCAGAGTCCAGAGTTGGCTGGCGAGTCGTTCCTCCTTTCTAAGACATATAGCCCTCGTCTTGGAAACTTTTCTGTTTCTTCGTTCTGCACATCATTCTCTAATCATTTACATTGCATTCGTTGCTTGAAGCCAAGCCGACTTCTTTTCTACCTGCCGGCAGGCCTTTTTTCCTTCACTTCTACTTCTCGCTCTCGCTCTGCACCGTTTCCGGCGCCAGGTCATACCCAGTGTCACATAGCTTGATCTCAAGCCACCTGACTGACCGACCAACCCAACGCCGATTGCTGCTGCTTGACGACCTTTTTTCCTCGACCGCAGGCCGGATTCACGTTACATAGTTATTTAATTTAACCCGTAGTACGTCGGCTACTACTCGGAGAGTCATATCACACATCATAGTCAACATGGTCTGGATCACCGCAGCCGTGGCGTCCCTGCTCGCCGTGCAGGTGTATGGAGCCCCAAGTATCGTCGTGAGAGATGTTCTGGGTGCAGGCCGGCCGTCGCTAGAACGCAGTATGGAAGATGCCGGCTACAATGTGGTGGAACGGCGGCAAGACACGACAAGCACGCCTGTGAATATGACGCAGTGGGACACAAAAACTGTCGCGGCTTGCATGGCAAGCTTGTCGGCCCTCTCGGCTGCTAGCAATCCCTCCGGCATGGCAATATGCTATAACGTGGTCCAGCTAGATACCAATCAAGGTGCTTTTATGACCGACTTGCGGCTTTTCGAAGTATCGCCACCATCCGGAGCATGGGCAGGAACTCCCCTGCAACAGATGGACGGCGGAGTCCGATTCACGGGAGCAACAGCTTCCGAGATAAATGGGCGTCCGGTGACAGCCCGTGGCATAGAATACGGGCAGACCACGAAGCGGCAAGATGGGGGGCCCATTTTACATCGGACCTATACAATCGTCGGCCGAATTAATGAGGATCAAATGGTTCCACCCATGACAATGTACGGCTCTCACCTTCTCCGCGTATCAACCGTCTTCTCACTAACTCAATAACACAGACAGAAGATAGAGCCTTTGATCACGCCAATCTTTACGCTTATGGCCAAGGACGCCACGGGCAAGACCATCACCACCGAGGTGTCTTCAAATGAGGCTGCCTTCGTGAATGGCATTTTCTCTAAAGAAGTCGTCCTGTCACCTTTTAGTCTAGCATCTCTTGCCGTTCAGAACGTAACGTCAGAGCTGAAAGCCGGCCGAGTTGCATTTGTCCTCCCGGGTGTCAACCTCTTAATATTTCCAATTGGATTGGTCATCACAAGCTTCTGGACCGCCGTCGGTGTAGGTTTCTATGCATTTGGCACGTACGAGCGATACAATTATCGCGAGTCTTACCGTAGGAGGAAAGCTATGGTCGGAAGCAAGGCTTACACGACGAGAATATAACGGCCGTCAAGGAATCGAGCAAGCAACGGCAACCCTATCCAGGGCTGACAGTCCCATTCGAATCAAGTTTAATCACCATGATGGCCCAACTTGGGCATGGGCCCAATGACGCCTCATAATCTTCTACTGTAAATACTACCTTATAGCCCACAAGTCGGCAATATATACAATGTTACTTCTACGATTCATGACTCATTGTCTTCACGCGAACTAAGTGTTTGACATGCTAAGTGGTAGACCATTCTGCCACAAGGCATAGGTGCCGAATTGAATGACTTCAACTAAATGATTCTCCGATCGATTGCAGGCTGATAAGTTCTTTTCATGCGACGTCCTCAACCCCAAGATCCCGCATGCGCAGGATCTATTGACCCACCAGCTTCCTGTCGGCAGAGGGATCCTGCTCGGCATCATCCGATGCAGGCCTTCCTTCACACCCATGACTCGGTGGCTGAGTACCATCCATGATAGCCGAGGGAATTAGCAGTGAAAGCGCTATGATAATTAAGCATGAGAACAGAGCCTGGCGATGCCTTCTTTTAGATTGCACCTAGCCATGTCGCCAACTTGAGCCGTACACGATCTTGCCACATTCATCCAAAGTCGCGTTCGGCCTGGGAACTTCGTCTGTATGCACTGATATGTACGTTCTAGACCCGTGCAGCCCCAACAGTGGTAGCCGAAAGACAGCGCCGCAGCCCTACATCACTCATGGATCATGCTCGATCCTGTGACTGTGCTCGCGATTGCGGGGAATGTCAGCCAGTTCCTCGACGCTGCACACAAAGTCACATCGCGGATTAAGTTGTTCTGCAGTAGTTCCGTCTCTGCGCCAGCTGTCTTCTATGAATTTTTCGTTCAGATTTCCCAGCTGCGTTCGAACATAGTGTGACGACCCCGATTGGACAAGCCTTTTTACGACTGACAACGAATGGGATGGTTTTGAGTATCAAGATGTGGTAACGGCGCTTGCTGATCTGTCGCTATTATAGTACCGCGTCCCCCAGGGCCTCGCCAGTGACGATGATCATGAAGAGGGGCTGAGTCTGCACTCATTCTCACTTCATCTTCTCGTGCGAGACTAAACTCGGCTAAGGATGGCCACGGCTGAGAAGTAAGTGTATTTGTGCCGTGCCCTGAGATACTATGACGTTCTATTGAGTCCGTTGAGATCGACTGCCAAAAGTGGACGCTGGAGGGAATGAAGAGCTGCCATATCTCACGTGGATGCGTGCATCGAAGCTCAATTAGAATCCGCTAAGAGCTGGAACAAGGAGGAATATTCCACTGTAAGAGACGCATTGGTCGTCAATGACAAGTTCTATGCCGATGATGGACGCTATCAAGAGGCCGAAACTGTGTGCGGACATATTCTAGATCACGACAAGAAGGTGCATGACGAATCTAGTCATACACTCGTAGACTACGAGATTAGAGCTAGCTATGCCTCCCTGCTACAAGGATCATACAGCGAAGGAGAAGACATCATAGCTCAACTTCGGCCTAACATCGACTAGTATCCAGCTCAAATGGCCATCGCCCTGTTGAAGAATCTCGCGCACATCTTCAGACAAGGGCGGCATGATGAGGCCGTCTCTCTATACCGGGACGCCTTGGTCTGCCAGGAGTCGTACGTCTCAAAAGAACATCTAGACATCATGGACACACAGCATCCTATAGCCCAAGTAGTACCGCAACCAGGGCAGACACGTCGAGGCCATCGACATATACGCGAACGTGCTCCGCCTACCATGCCGCCGCCCTCGACGACTATCCCAGCGCTCTCCAGTGCGCGGTCGATCTCGCCGGCGCATACCGCAATACTCTCGCGCCATTGTAGCCGTCTCCGCACGCTTAAGTGCTGACCATCCCACGGGCCACGGCGCTATCCACTCGGCTCTTGCGCGCGATTGATCTCCTGGATCTCAGTCGCGTCGACGAAGACGTAGCGAAAGACGCATTCCGCGACATCATTGAACGGTTCGGCCGCGTCTTCAGCCCTTATTACCCGAACACGCTGCGCGCTGTCACAAACTTCAGTATCCTCTACGACCGTTCCGATCGAGTTGATGTCACGGAGCGCGTGGAGGAGCTCTGGCTCGATGCCCTCGCTGGCAGAGAGATACGGCAGTGGGAATTTAGGGCGTTCGAATAAGTACTGAGTTACGGATTTGGTCTCCTGGTAGCTTGAAATGGACTAGGATTGATAGAAGGCAGAAATCCTCGCCTATCTTTAGCTTACATAGGTATGTATCGGGATATTGAATATCCATGTGTTCGAAATAGATAATTACTTCGCAGTCTACTTGGCGTATATTGACCCATCTGTATATAGCTCCCTCGGCGGCAATATCGCTGCCCACTACCTTAGATTCGGTCTACTGAAGAGTGCGGTCGTCTCATGTGGCCTCCCACTAACATAGACGATTAGTATGTAAATCAGGATGACGGATGCTTGGATATCTGTCGGGAACTTATTTGCCGAGGAATAGGTATGCGGGGGGATGGTCTGTACTAAGCGATGTGCATCTGCGGGGAGTCGGGCAGAAATCTTAATCGGCATCACGAAGCAGAAGGAATCTGGAGTAAACCTTCATTCATAGCTTACAGACCAACGTCCCGCCCGTAACGAATTTTGATTATTGATCGCAAAGATGCCTTTCTCAGAGCAAACCGTCAGTGAGCTGCGCTCAATCGTAGATAAAACCGTCAGCGATTCAATCCCGGGCACTACTGTCGTAGTTATCGACAAGAACGGCGATGATCTCTTCGCATACTCTGCAGGCAAGCGCGGTATCGCGTCCCCTGATCCCATGACACTCGACAACATCTTCTGGATCGCAAGCTGTACGAAGATGGTCACGGCGCTAGCATGCATGCAGCTTGTTGAGAAAGGTGTCCTTCGTCTTGAGGACGCGGACCAGGTCGAAAGTCTGTGCCCCGAATTGAAGTACAAGAAGGTCTTAAGAAAAGACGGATCGTTCGAGGATAAGAAGAAAGGCATTACGCTGCGAATGCTACTGAGCCACACGGCAGGCTTCGGATATACGTTTTTTAATGAAACGATCAGAGACTGGAGCCAGCCTGTCGGCCTTAACGAACTTAATTGTTCAGCTAAAGAGATAATGAGTTCGCCTCTGCCTTTTCAGCCCGGAGAGGGTTGGCAATACGGCGTAAGTCACGGCGAAGCCGTACATGGGAGTGTACCGCAACTCTGATCGCGTTAAAGGTCGGCATCGATTGGGCAGGAATAGTTCTCGAGCGCCAGACCGGCTTGGATTTGAACGAATACATGCAAAAGCATATTCTCCAACCTCTTGGCCTAGAGAATGTGAACATGTTCCCAACCAAGCACATGAAGGAAAGGGTGGCGTACATGAGCCAGCGAGATGCGAATGGCAAACTTTCCCCTCGAGATCACGAACTCCGCCATGTCTTGAAGGCAGAAACGGAGGAGGAGAAAGCAGCATGTTTCCAAAGTGGTGGCGCAGGTCTGTTCGCCAAGCCGCAGGAGTACGCACGTACGTGTCTGATATATCTTTCCTCCGCTTTTTCTAGGTGATGAGGGACCGTCAATAATCTCGACTGCAGGTATACTAGCTGTGCTTCTCAATGATGGCACGTGTCCCAAAACGGGAGCACAGCTTCTAAAGAAAGACACCGTCGATGAAATGTTTCAGAATCAAATTCCCGAGTTCCCCGATTTCGGCCGCCAGGGCATACCGGCGGCTAAGCCCGATCTGACAAACCCCATCCCCGATCTCTACCCGCTGCCAGACCATGCGGTTCAAGGATGGGGTCTAAGTTTCATGCTAACCGGTGGTGGGACGGGAAGGTCGAAAACTACGGGATGGTGGGCGGGTCTACCGAATCTATTCTGGTGGTGTGATCGGGAGAACGGCGTCGCGGGTATCGTGTGTAGTCAAGTTCTCCCGTTCCTGGATGCCGCCGTGGTGGGGATGTGGTTTGAGGTGGAAACAGCCGTTTATCGGGCTGTTAGAGGCTAGATTTCATATACATTGAGGGAGCTACGCATGGGCATAGGACTTAATATCTTGTCCGGGGTGTACTAGTTCCTATTTCATCCGAATTTCGTGGTTATTTTAGTATAAGACTATCTTAATGTGACAGAGAGCCATTGCTAGCTCTAAATTCTATCGAAGCTCTCATAATGTCTCACGGAAGCACGATGGAAACATCGTGGGTTTGTGATATAGAACGTACGTACACACCATGTAAAGCCTTAAATAGATAGGTGGATAAGGCCGAAGACCCTATCGCGAAGATTGTGAATCGAAGCACAGCTAGCTGTGTTGTGTAATTCCAAGCCCCGAAATAGGTCTGCGGAGCTATGCAAATATGTAATACGTGGCCTGTGTGCGTGGCTAAACCACTCGCTCTGTTGCATTGGTTCAAGGTAAACGCATACACTCCAAATCTAGCAGAAAAGCCGCGCTCAAAATCATAAGCTGGTTGATCATCCGAGTCTTCTGGACCTGTGCCATTTTTATCTCTCAATACGTTTTATGACTACCCGATGCCCCTGAGGTGAAGCCAATCCACGCATAAGCATGAGGGCATCGAGTAATTGCTTCTAGGACGATGTTTAAATAAATTATATGTGCATCCAAGGGTTCCGAATTGCATCTCTCTAACTAGCCTCTAGGCGGTTAGATCAGCCCTTTGTTTGAGACCAACATCTTAGACAGCGGGTAATGGTGGTTTCTCCGTACCACAAGCGACTTGTGTCCCTGTACCTGAGGGTTCGTCCTAAAATGTACAGGAATACTTGGCGGTCTACTGTAATTGGAGAAGGCAAGCCACATGTATCAAATGATTCATTTGCTAGGATACATGAAAGTACCGGGTCAAACCCCACGGAAGGTCTCGGACCACAGCCCTATGCTTGCCTCTTTACACAGCATAAAGCCGCTTGTAAGCAGCTAAGGCGCTTTAAACTTCTTACCGCGTATGACTGAACAACCCAATTCTAATTAGAACCCATGACTAATATCCCGTGATATAAGAATAGAAGGAGCCCGTATCATATACCTTATGCTGATTGTTGATGAAGCTAGATGCGGACCCCTGTGTGTAATTCTCCTTACCTTTTGGTGCCAGGCTGAGATCTATCTGTTGCTACATTAAAACTTCAAGTACACAGCCTAGAACGATGAACTGCTGCCTGGGCTAGATTAAAATTGTTTGCGTCACACCCGGATCGGTTCAGTACCAAGACCAGAGGAAGCCTCATCCACAACACAGATAATCTATGCTGATGCTCAAATTCAAGTATATAATTATCCCTTCCTGCCATTTTCAAGTTTTTTTTTTCATGATCATTTATGCTATAGACCATGTTGTCCATGATGGGCCTGTCACTTGTGTGCATATACAGAAGTAACGATATGGCAATTAGCCAATTTCGAGACAATATCAAATTTGTACTTCAGGCACCATCACAACCTCACCACTGCACCGCCTCATTTGGAACAGATGCCCTGTTAACCGACGCGCGGTACAATCGTATCCTCCAATCTGTTAGTCTGGCGCGTCCCTTCACGCCCGGGGTCTAGCCGTTTAGATAAGTGGAACAATGCCGCTAAGCCCCGACACGCAAAGTCTGAACCAATCGCGTTCGTTTCTTTCCGCGGAACCGTCGTAGCTTGATGATAACCGTATCCTGAAGTACGTCACCCCACGGCTGCCATTGTGCATAAAATATTTTCTCGATGCAGACCTAATTCGTAATCTCCGATGTCTTTCCGTAGGCCTCACTTTAAATACGCGGAAAGCGCTGGACTCGACAGGCTTAACTATCGGATCGGGGTTGTGTGAATTAATGGCCAGAGCTGAGTCGAAGCGCAAGTCTAGAACCAAGTGGCTCCAAAAAGTCGAGGCAGGAGGCTATGAATTACGATTTGCATATAGTATGATTAGGTAGTCTATAATTAAGGGGTGTCTTCCCTAGGCTCTGAGTATATATACTAGGCCAGACATGTTTCTAGATCTCACGCTTATTATGCATCGTCAATTCTAATAGAGAGTACCATAGATTATAGGATTCAGCCTCAACACTTCTCGAATACCGTTCTCATCGTCAGCCTTCGCGCACGACTCCTATCATTATGGATTTTCCGAAGGACTGCACTTTGGATACTTGTCCTCTCTCCAAGTCTTATTACGGGTATCGACCGAACCTAGGTATCGATATATTTTTCACCATCGTCTACGTCGCCATCATTATCCGCTGCATCTTTGTCATTATCACAAAACGGAAATGGCTTGGCTATACAATCGCTGTGTTGGTCGGTTCTATCCTTGAGCTCACTGGTTTCGTGTCACGGATCTATGGATACGTCAACCCATTCGTTCAGAATGGGTGGATAATACAGTATTCCTTCATCACTTTTGCGCCTGTCTTCATGACTGCAGCGTCAGTTAATCTCATCTCTTACCTCCATTTCACACAACTGCTAATGCTCCCTACAGCATATACGTTTGCATCGGACGGATAGCCGACTACCTCGGTAGGGGAAGCTTCAATATCAATCCTAGACTATATGCACGTGTATTCATTCCGAGCGATGTGGTGGCTCTGTTGGTCCAGTCCTCTGGTGGCGCTATCTCTGTGACGGAAGATTTTAATCTCAGTGGGGGTATATCAACCGGTCAAGGCATCATCATCGGTGGCCTAGCATTACAAGTTCTGTCGCTTACGATATTTTTCTTCCTGTTTCTTGGAGTGATCTGGCCGACCGACCTTTTTCGTTCCACAAAGACTGCGAAACTCGACCAAGATGACAGGCGGATCAGAATATTCATCGTCCTCATAATAGTCGCCATCATTTTAATCACTGGTCGATCAGCATTCAGAGTTGCGGAATTCTCAGAGGGGATATTTGGGTCGCTAAGCCATGACGAGCCACTGTTCATCATATTTGATGGCTTCCCAGTTGCTATTGCTACGTCGCTCATGGTTTGGTTTCACCCGATCAACATGGTTCCTACTACGCCGCGAGCCAGCAAATTCACTGGCCAAGAATTACGCTTTCTACACGAGAGGCTGCCGCAATAGCCAACCTACTACAATCACACAAGGGTAAAATCTGGTGCCCTGGGATGGCGGATGACAGGTCGCGATTGGGCATAAATTATAATGGAAATTTGAATTAGTGGATTTGAAATTTGAAAACAAAGCCTTGATGCTATAACGAGGCTGGATATACATGCAAGGTGCATTAGTTTAATTATTTATTTTTATTCATTTCATAAGATGTATTGAGTTTCTGTGATTTATAGTGAAATTCTACTTCAGGCCTTGCAATAGGTCATATAGTGAAGGACTCAGGAGTACGGAGTAATACGGAGTATTGAGCGATATTAGATCTAGCAGCTAGACTGCGCTATAGGTTTAGCAATAGGCCTGGCAACCAATTTCTGCAATGAAATGTCGCAGACCTAAAAGGCAGTTGGCGAACACTAAGACCTATTGCTGAACCTATTTTGTAGTCTGGCGCTTATTACCTACCAGGTCGATTACGTTATGCCTGTAACGTGTAGTGCGGGTGGCTTCGTTATAGCAATAAAAATTAAATCGTTGAAACCCAAAATAAGACTAGCTAAAATTGGATTTCCTTATTGGTTCAACGACCACGGGCGTCTTTGCCATTTATTGGTTCAATGGGTATGGGCGTTCCCGATGGCGCCATTACTAGATTGGGCTTAGCTCCAGGGACAGCCACCATGTACCTAGAATCTGGAATAGGTACCTAGTGTACTACCTTGTGCTGCTGTGATCAGATTTCATATTACACAAGTCGATTGACACCCCGGCACAAGTATTGTAAAGTATCTAGGTAAGTACCTAGGTAGTATTGCCAAGCAAGCAAGCCACACTTCGAGTGGCTTGTGCTACTACAAATCTGCGTAGCTTCAACCTCCTTCTTAAATCTAGCTTTACACTCAAGTGCCGATTGCGCTTCTTTTCAATGCTTCATATACGCGTGTACGGAGTACGTATGTTTCATTTCAGTATATGCAAATCCCAGCAGTGAAACATTGCGAGTGGCTCAACCAATGGTGAATGAGTTGACTATCCGTTCTTCTGTCCCCTGTGTCGCCATATAATCGATCACCATGTTGGGTCTCTTTCGAGGAGCAATTGATCCGCCGGCCAGAGTTCTTCTTCATCCCTTACTCTTGTGATATAATTGCGTTACGTTACCGTATACAGAGTGCTTTACATTACGTGGCCATTGTGTGAATGGCGTAGGTACCGTATAAGTAGACGATATGCTGCATGAATAGTCCACCTTGTCCTAGCCGTTTCAGTATTACAATACACATACCTACATCTTTGAACGGATGCCAGAGGATGATATCACAGAGGAAAGACACCTTGCTCTGTCCTCCTCAAGCTTTTCCTCCCATTGGTATAGGAAGATTAGAACCTCTTACGGAGCGGCTAGTAAACATGCTCAGCCCACACTTGTAGAACTAAAATGTATCAGACGCATGACACCTCCGCACTTCAGGCTCGTCCTCGAGCACGGATTCGGAAGAACGGGCGAACCACGAGTGATCCTGAGGGGGTGTTCACACTCTCGTAGCTGGCGATACGCTCACGGCACACGAATTCTCCTACCACAAAACAGAAGGGCGAACCACAACTTGAGGTCAGAAGTTACAAGGGATGCCTCAACTGTGATACTCATACACAGATACTGACTGCGGGAGCTAGCATTTTCGTAAGGACGAATAGACGAGCTAGTTGCGGACTGTGTAGCGGAAACCTGTATGCGTTGCAAACAGTAGGCGACGCGTCTCTCATCTAGCCACCCTACGTCCATAATTATGTGTGACGGATTTTGTGTTGCAGTATGGTACGATTTTTTTTATTTTTTGACTGACCTTTCGTTTCAGAAACCTATCTAGTCAGGAGAGAGCGTACTATAAATATCTACGGTGGCCTTCTCATCCTCGTTCGTCCCATCCTATCACCACCTAAGTGTTGTTCCTCATCACAATTTCTCTCAAATCTATTTCTCCACAACAGATTCAAACTACAACCTCATATTCATAATGTCGATAGTCCCATCAGTTCGGTGGTGGTGGCAGAAGCCAGTAATTGAGGGGACTATCACTTGGGCTGAACCAGGGTATTGGATCTTCGTTCGACCGGACGAGGACATAACTGACGACAACATCACTCACGACCCAGCAACAGGGGCTCACACATGGCGGAATTCCCAAGGGGATACTGTAACGAGGGTCGAGTATGATCAGTCATACTTCACCGACAACGGCCGCGGTAGAGGATACACTTTTTTCCGTCGTGGTATTGCTGTGGGAGTAGGGTCACTCTACATCTGGGACAAGGCCGACGGTGAGGCCGACTTGGTTCATGGGTAAGAATTCCATACCTTTTCTTCCCCTCCATTAGAGTCGTGATCATAGTAAGAAGTCATACTCTGCTCACAGCTCTAATACGCCGGACTCAATAAACGGCTGCTAACAACAGAGCGGCAGCGGGCCTTTGCCTAGCGATCATTGGGACAATAAAATAAACCTACTCGCCACGCCGGAGGAAGCAGAAATTCGGCACGAGATCAAAGTCGTCAACCGTGTAGAACTGCCATGTTTTGGGACGGCAAAACTGAAACTATTCTACCATCCTCGTGTTTTCGCTCGCCCAGATGCCGCACCCTGGGAGCGTAGGGGTGAGGAAGAAGAGGCATTCCGAGAAGAAGCTGAGGCTAAGCCAGTCATACTGGGCGGCCCGAGTGTCTTTGCACCGGAATGTGCGCCGTCATATGAATTCTGTGAGAGATGGCTTCAGATGTTCGATGGCCAGTGGTCCGATGCGGACCGTGCCGCGTTTGTCTTCGCGTTACCGATGAACTGGAACGTTATTGTTGAGCGGAAGTCATTGGCCATATTCGTCACCGCCCAAGCCACAAATGATCCCAGATTATTCTTGTGGTCGAGAGCGGGTTGGCTATACCCTATGCTCTACATACTGGCGGATCAGTGCTTCACCTGGGCACCTAGGGATTATACAACATGGATCCCGAAGAACAAGCTACAAGAATTCCTTGATAGCTACGAGTGGACACCCGGCTCTATCGACCCTAGAGTGCCGTTCATGTACTGGCCGCCGCCGCCTGTTCTGAATGGTGATCCAGCTTTGACGTAGCCGAGTGGGGTTGGCTTCACAGGGTTTTGCATCTCACGATGCGTTTTCAGTTTGTCTTCCATACTCTCCTTATTGGCGCTTACACGTTAGCACGGGTGCTACCTGATGTAATGATGGTAGCCCTTGTCACTTCTGAACAAGAACACGGTGATGAGTCTCTGGAATCTTATGATCTATAGTACTAATTGCGAAGTATTCTCATAATAAAAGTTGTCAAACTATTGTTCTCACTAGCATACTTGTACATCGAGATCTTATCGTGAAAAGAGTAGCTCGCCAGGCCGTCTGACCAGAGCCGTCATGATGCTTTCCAGTTCATCCAAAAGTTCCTCTGCAACCCCCATCCAGTCCGAGAAAGTCACGATTTCCAGCGTCAGCTCATCGCCTTTGACAAACGCCTGAACCTTCCATTCCCTCAGCGGTTCAAAATGGGGGTAGACTGTTTCAAGCCGACAGTCAGCACCGCCGAACTTGAGCTCCTCGACATGATAGACGTCCTGGTGGACGACCGAGTCAAACCAGTCGATACTCTCGGGCCAGTCGGTACAATTCCGCACGATCTCTGTCAGGCCCATACATTCGTGCTGCGCACTTGCAATGTGCTGGTATTGAATGTATTCGAGCAGGTGCCTGCCCGTCCAATCGTCCTGAAACTTCACGCGCACCGGCACGTATTGCCACGTCGGACCCATGACAGTATCTGCATTGGGCAGATCGATGTTGCGACCGCTTACGACCTCGCCGAACACGACGTCGGGTAACGACAAGCGGCGCGCAAGACATAATGACCATGCCGCGGTAGGCAGGGTGGCGATAGTGATATCTTTCGGACGTGCGGCTATATCTATGACTCGGGTTAAGGCTGCAGGCATCTTCGAAAGGAGGGGTTGAGTTGGGCGAAGCACAGTCATCGCGCTGCCCCGTAGCAGCTCACGCCAGTAAGGGATACTCTGCGGAATGCCCACTTCAACGGTATGGTATACGAAGGAAGAAAACGGTGCAGAATTCTGCGTAGGTTTGTCATCGTATAGAGCAGCGAGCTGGCGGAGAAGCCCCGTGAGGCACATCTCATCATATTGAGCATGTGAGATGCGCATGATAAGACAGCTATGCCCATCGTTGCCTTGTACAAAGAAGAATTTGACGAAGGAAGAGCCAAGCGGCATTTCGGTTTGGATATCAGACTCACACAATCCACGAGAAAACCCAGCTGAATCCTCATCAACATCGTGTTCTTCGATAGCGACGGGGAGCGCGTTGAGAACGACGCCGTAACACTCGCTAGCAGTCTCAACAAAGACTGTTCTGAGAATCTCATTATTTGCTACAAGCTCTTGACAGCTTTGGAGTAGCCGGGGCTTATTTATGGGCCCAGAGATGTGAAAGAGTTCATATCGTGCTGAATATCGAGGCAAATGAACTGTACCATTGACTGCAACTCGCTGTAAAGGCCGTGTAGGTAGGACGTCCACCACTGTGAGATCGCGCTGCAAAAGCATCGGCTCCATTACTTCTGCGACGAAAGCATTTGCGTCATCAACTGGAAGTAGAGAGAAGGGCTTTGCTTTTGAGACCGAGACTTCGGAAGACGCGGCGTTGCCTTCTTTGAGAACCTTGGCCATCTCGTAAAGGGTGCGATATTTGAAAATCTCGGGCACCGTCAATTCCATGCCCTTGGCCCTCAATTCCGATACAAGCTTCATCGATCCGATTGAGTCGCCGCCTAGTTCGAAAAAGCTGTCATTGAGTGCGATCTCCTCCTCACTAATCGCGAGGATTCTACTCCATATCCGGCGTAAAGCCTTCTGTTTGGTCGAGCTCACAGTCACCCGCTTCTGTTTCAAGCTGTGTGTCGAGGCTTGTCGATGGGATCTTTCAACTAAAACAATCCCTCCGCTGTCCGTGTATTTTGCCAATTGCCTCGTTTGATACAGTGCCCCTCCGAGACGGTTCTTCGGATTGACGAAGTCCATAGCAAGCTCCATCGGAAGATGGTCTGTGCTTCTTACCAGTAGCTCCCCTATAGCACCGATAGGGACGAGGCGGTCCAGCTTTAGAGGATCTACTATCCATACTTCGGAGATAGAGCTTCCAGAAGGAAAGAGGGAAGAAGTAGGCAAGCTTGAGCCCGCAGCACGACTCCATTTCACTAGCTCATCAACGTCTTCATTCGGCATGAACTCTAGCTGACCACATTGCATGCCAGGAGTTTCGATGAATTTCTGGACAACCCATCCTAATTGAGTCAGAATCCTTCTCATTTGAGGAGTCGTCACCGTTTTCGAGTCAAAACTAGCCATCATAAGAAACCCCTGAGGATCCAGCGAGCAAACCAGCATCAGGGCATAGGTATTGAACTTGAGTGCTTCCTGTGCTGCTTCCTTATCTCCGGCAGGTACAAAATCATCAGCCAGTCCTTTCTCATTGCCTTCGGCTTCCGTTTCACTTGTGTTCGGATGCATGACTATGCCCGTCCGTAATTCACAAGCTTCCCGTGCGTCTGGGCTCAGGCGTCGAATGTGCTGCAAGCCAAAATGCTCATGCGGTATACCGGCAACAGACCGATCATGAATTTCTTGCAAGAACTCTGTTATTGTAGCATCCGGGTCCACGGTGATGCGAACGGGGACTGTGGCAATCATCGGCCCCTCAATCTCTTCTACTCCGGGTATGGGGGCGTTGCGCCCTGTAAGAGTTTCGCCAAACACAACATCACTTGAGCTAGTATATCTCGACACTAGCAGAGCCCAGGCCCCACGAATAATCGTCGCTATTGTTGTGCCCGTTGTGAGTTTTCCAGTAACAACGTAGTGTTCTAGTAATGAATCGGCTTGCTGCTGGTAGCCCGGCCATGGCAGAGCAGGAAATTGTTCGCCACAAGCACCAGCGAGATACTCTCGCCAATACTTCTCCGATTCTTCTCGGTCTGATTCGAGTAGATATTTAATGAAATGTTTGAACTGGGCAGGGCGCTTAGTCGAATGCTCACCAAACGCTCTGTTGACACGATCCACGACTAGAGGCATACTCCAACCATCGTAGAGAGCGTGGTGCATCGTCAAGACAAAGTATGATCTACCCCTTGCCTCCTTGTCATAGCAAATGCCATAATGGACTAGCGGCGTTCCAAGACCGACTGGAGTTTTCCGATCACCATCCAAATATTCGTTCAAGCTCTGTTCGGACCTCGGCTCATATGCAAAATCATCCTTGATAAGAACTTGCATGAGGCCGTGTTCAGGCACTTGAATTATTCTTGTGCGAAGAATAGGACAATCGACAGAGGCTCTGCGGAATGCATCAAGTAGATTCTGTGCCGCTGTCGCGTCTTTGAGCTCTACCACACGCTGGGCTACATAGGCTTCGCTGATTTTCGCAGAAAGCGCCATGAGGCCTTCTTGTAGCGGTGTGCACGGGTATATATCCTCTATCCTATCAATACCCACGCCGCAAAGTGCCGCACATTCGGCTCGGGCGGCTTCTTCTTTCCAACGGGAATCCAAGAGTGAGAACGCAGGTATTTCAGTTGCAGCATGTTTGACGCCAACTTTTGCTACAACGGCCATATCGGATAATGTTGGATTGCCGAATATTTCGGCGACAGTCAGGGAGATATCCTGAGTTCGCACTTCAGCAACTAGTCTCATTGCACGAAGCGAATCTCCGCCGACGGAGAAGAAATTGTCATGCGCACTTATACTCATATCCGGATCAAGTATCTTGCGCCACATCTCAGCTAGCTTAACTTCCATAGCAGTAGAGGGCTCTCTTCTTGGGGTTGTCATTGCTGCATAGCCAGCAATGTCCTTTCGACTGAGCGAAGATCCTAGCTCGCGTAAGCGCTTGCGGTCGGTCTTAGCAGACACTAGCAAGGGCATAACTTCCAAGGCGATATAAGCTGCTGGAATCATGTAGTTAGGAAGGTCTTTCGAAAGCAGACTGCTCATGTCCACAAGCGCGTCTTGGACCTGGGGCGAGTGTGAGCTGAGGAGAGTGTCGGCATCCGACACCAAGCCTGCCCTCTCAGCAACAAAGGCAACCAGAGTAGGTTCGCCTGAAGGTCCTCCGGGCTTAATGACTTCAATGGCTATGCGGGTGCCTAGGGGGAGCTTGTCCCGCATATTGTGCTCAATTTCCGCGAGCTCGATACGCTGACCACGGAGTTTGACTTGTTGATCTGCGCGACCAACAAAGAGGATTGTACCATCTTCATCATATTTCACCAAGTCTCCCGTCTTGTATAGTCGGCCCGTGCGCCCCGACTGTGTTGCGCTTCCGGCGAGAAGCCATTTTGGATCACGCACGAATGCAGCATCAGTCTTGTCTGGTTCATTCAGATAGCCTGGTCCTACTATCGGACCCCCAATCAAGAGCTCACCGACATCCCCGATGGGCAAGAGCTGCTCGTGATTCGTCGGCTCGACAATCCAAGTTGTGCCCCCCACGCCTCTTCCGATACTGATGTGTTGTTTGTGAGACTCAGCACCAACATCACTGTTTATAGTACAGCCAACGGTACACTCAGAGGGGCCGTACGCATTGACGACTTTGGTACTTTTGCTCCAAATTGCAGAGTCACCCGTGGAGATAGCCTCGCCTCCCAAGCCGAGGACCTCGAGCGAAGGGATGATATCCGCATCGAGCACACGGGCAACCGAGGGTGTCATGTGAGCCATATTTACCTTCATCCTGCGAATGGCACCGCTCAGGTTATTGATACGTTCAGCATCAGAAGGGATGCAGAGGCAAGCCCCAACGGACAGAGTGCAGAGCATGCAGTCGATGCATACATCGAACGCGTACGAAGCGAAGTCAAGGACTCTCGAGTGTGCCTTATAGCCAACTGCATCTGCACGAGGGATCGCGCCACTCGTATAGTTGGCATGGGATATGACAACGCCCTTGGGCTTACCAGTACTACCCGAGGTAAATTGTATATAGAGATTAGTAGATGCTGGGACTTTAGGTAATGCCGAAGGCGCCTGGGCTTCATCCAAAAGCTGTTGTGTCAAAGTGAACCGGGTGGCATTCGGAGCAATGCGACTCCCGAGGTCTCTCTGGAGCTCCGAGGTAATAAGCACATTTGCACCGGTCTGTTCGACGATAGTCCGTAATCTTCCCTCTGGCTGGCTAGGATCTGTGAGTGCGAATGTGCCCCCCGCCTTCATCACAGCGAGAACAGCAACGACGGTCCATCGAGATTTCTCGAAACAGAGCGGCACGTTGGTCCCCGGCGCAACACCCAGTCCCGCCAGTTTCGTGGCAAATATATCGGACAGAGAGTCGACGTCGTGATACGTGAAGTTGCCGTCCCAAGACTCGATAGCAAGGTCTCCCGGCCTCATCTTTGCACAATCTTTGATTATATCGTGCATACATGTTTCCAAAGTCGGGGGGGCTGGTGAATTCCACGTCCATATCTGCTCCAACTGCTTGGTGTCCAAACTGTCTCCCCCCATTTCGACATGTGAGGTTGATAGGTGATCAATAGATGGTGCCTTGTCTTTAACCGAAAAGTTGTTGCAGCCATTCACCGTAACTCGAGGCGCCATGGTCATCAGCTGCATTGTACGGCTGTGGGGCGACCGCGCTCTCCTATTCTCAGGCGTCAAAAGATGGGAATAGTTATTGATCTACACTTCTATCCGTTTCGTATGTCTTCTGCAAAATTTAGTAGAAGTATGCTTGAACATGGGGAGGTCTGCGGGAGGACCCAGCCTAGGTGATGAAGTATTTGAGAACTCGAATATTAGCACATCGGAGCTAGATGAGTAACAACGCAGACATGTCCTGATTGATATATAAGGCCGAACAGACCCATCTCCACGGCCACCTACCGACAGCGGTGTTCCCAGGAACGTGACCTACTCTTTCGAGGCCACCGGCCAGGCCTCGCCGGGGCCACAGGCCAGCCCTTACAGTACACGATGAAGAAAAGAGAGATGCACGAGACCCGAAGCCGGCCGTTTTGGCTCCGCCTTTCCTCGGATCTGATAACTTTAAACTGGATCTGATAACCCATGATGGCAAGTCTGGAACCTAAGGGCACGACTAAGGATATATCGGTTGCAGAAGACTGGGGGCGCTTGCTTCTACGCATAGGTACACTAGATGGGTAGTGTGCGTGCTAGTGCCACATTACATGTATTAGTGTATCGTAGGGTTGCATTCTTGCACTAGAATCTATCCTCCGGCAGCTGGTCGAGGGCAAGGCGACTCGGCGCCTCAAACAAGATGCGTTCCTGCAGGGGTGCCATTGTGCTTGTGAGAGGAGATAGGCGACGTTGTGTACATGAATGATACACATGAATGATGCACAAGATGCGGAGTAGTTGGAACAGAAAGACGGTACTCCGTAGACACGTTAGCATTACCAACTCGCGAAGCCCGTTGGCTGAGGCCGAGTGTCTTGCCGGTTGGCAGGAATTCCGGATCTGACAAGATGACCTGTACGGTCTGGCAGCATATTACCTGTAATACAACAGTAAAGAGTTCTAACGGTTTTCACAAGATCATCTCTCTCTGCCGAATTGGCCGATTGCGGACCTCCTTACATAAAACACAATGATGATTCCTACCGGAGCTTAGGAGCTGGGACCAGCTGGGTGCTCGCGACGCATAGAATTGGTTCGATTCATCTTGGTAGTATGCATTGGATCGTCAGGCGTCTGGCAAGGCGAACAATGCACTGACATGGAGCCAGTTATTGCTACTTGCTGGTAGAGCAATTTGACCAAAAAATCTAGACAGGTCCCTGAAGAACGAATTAGGCAGGGAGCGGAATGAGTCGGCACAGAAAAATGGTGTTTGACACTTGATGTCATCCGATTTAAATAGCGCATACGGACGGCAGTGGAGCAAGTATTTCCAGGCGATGGATGCACTGTATGTGGTCCGTGGTCCGTACATAGTGCCGTGCACCTGGCGTGCCTGCTTCGGTTTGGTTGTTGTACCTAGCGCACCCATGTGAGTATTCGTAAGAGTAGGGTAGTCTCGGTGAAGATGAGAATGAAAAGAAAAAGAGCAACGGAACCCAGGCAAATATGTGATGTGCGCGAAAGCCTCCTGTAAGTGCTCGGGAAAGTGTCTCTGTATTATTGGGACAAGAGGCCTACCTATGTTGACCAGCAAACATGTCTCCTTACTGCTGCCTATGATGCCCTACTACTTACAGTACGACGTAGTGATTCCTTCAGCGAGAAAACGGCTCGGCTAGCAACAGCAGGTGACACATGCATGGGCAATATTCAAGCTGAGCTGTAGGTAGAGCTCAGGCCAAGCTGTCTCCCATCCGGGAGACAAAGTCAATCGAGAATGCAGATACTTGCATGTGGTAGCGGAAGAAAGCTACACTGTGTAGGTACCTACGCCATAGAGCTTATGCTCGTGATAGGTACTGCCATGAGAAGCTATGCGAGCAGTGCGGTTATATTTACCTTTACGGAGATTTTCATGTCACTTGCTCCATCCTCTCTCCAATATTGTTACCACATCATCTAGAGCAGTACTTTTACAGACAGTGTTCATGTTGGGGTAAATGCTCTGGGAAACAGCATTCCCTACGAGCTGGGCTTTTTCCAGTAGGCACAGCCTTTAGTGCAGGTGGTGGCCCCACACTCGACCGTTTAAAACTAGAAGCCCAACCTCGCCCACCGTAAAAACGATCCATCCCTCCATCTCTCCAGCCTCCATTTCAGAGATAGAGGGAGAGGACCATAATTGGTATCGATAAGATAGCACCTGTGATACTCATCTCGGCTGCAGTTAATCTTATCCAAACCACCAGCGCAACTGCTCTGCGACTATCGACGAATTGACAGTCTCGGGAGAGCTCCAGGCTCGGCAGGGCGAGTCTGTTGCCCCTGCTTGCGCATACACAACAAGAAAGCGCGGGAGGGCAGAAGAGAGTGTTGTTCCCCGATTGCGCTGGTTGTTTCGGCGGGGTTACAGCTTGCGGGTTGCAGATTACAGACTGTTAGCTGGTTGCGCATCTGTGACGAGCAGTCCATCATGGCCGACGATGATGTGCAGATGACAACGGCGACCACGACAACACCAGCGGCACCAGCACCGACCGCGTCGGGGGGACGCACACCATCGCGGCGCAATGCCGACCGCCGCACGCCGCGGTTCAGCTGGAACCTGGCGTACGAAGAGACGTTCTTCCGATCGCTGTGCGAGTCGATGCAGCTGGGCTTTAAGGATAGCCACAACTTCAAGGCTGGCGCATGGGAGCGGGCGGCGGAGGCGCTTGGCGACCGGCACGGCGCCTATCCCGAGAAGAGCCACCTCATCAACAAAGCCGACAATGCGCGTAAAAAGTTCCGCATGTGGCGCGGCCTGCGTGAAGACCCCGAATTCCTGTACAATCCGAGCACACGCATGGTCACGGCGAGCGAGGAGGCCTGGGCTCGGCACTTCGAGGTGAGTTTGTCCCAGCTTGTTACAACCCGTTCCAGTTCGCGACAGTTCGCGACAGTGCTAGCCAGGTCGTATAAAGGCTGACGTCACTCTCGCCTCCTAGAAAGAGCCACTGTCCAAAGCATTGCGAGGCCGACCCTTCGACCATGAGGACTACATGGAGATCCTCTTCCCTGACGTTGTGGGCTCCGGCGGCGCGCCCAAGCGCATCATGAAGCCGCGGCGCAGGAATCCCGACGGCTCAATGCCACCGCGCCCCAGCGATGTCGATACGTCCACCCTCGATCCTGCTCTCGACTCGCCCGCCCTGTCCCAGAACACAGCTCAGCGAATGCCACCGCCGGCCCAGCAGCTGCTCCCCGCACCCTCCACCTCGCAGTCGTCGCAGGCCACACTGACCCCACGCGCGCCTGGCGCTAATGCTCTCACGCCGCCCGACGAGACCACCCCAAACACGCAAGCGCGCAAGCGGCCCCATTCTGATGTCACGCCAGGCACAGAGAGACGCCGGGGCAGGCCGTCCCGCTTCGCCCCCAGCTTCTACAACCAGCAGTCCGCATCCGGAACGGCGGCCGCGCCCGCCGCTGGTCTCTTCTCTGTGCCTCCTCCCACCTTCACCACGCCATCCTCCTCAATCGCCACAGGGCTCGCCGAAAATGGCATCCTGGCGCTCGCTGAGGCGCTCAAGGCCCGCACTGCGCCCCGATGGCCCGAGCAGGCTGTCGAGATCCTATTCCGCGAATTCACCGACGAGGACCCAGACCTGCAGTTGAAGATAGCCGAGAAGGCCCTCACAGACGACAATAAGGCTATGGTATTCGTGAAGATGACGCCTGTTCTGCGGCGGCACTGGGTCAGCAGGCTGAGAGAGGTCCACCAACGGAATCTCGGAGGTGGGCTCGGCTTGGGGAGAGTAGGCGAGGAGGCTTCATAAGGCGATCTCCACAAAGGCATTCCTTTGATGAGTCTGCCCTGATCATACATACATGTGGTGAATAGTCACATATGTTGGGATTAGCAGTGGCGCGGAATTCCTGCATGCTTGTATCCCCAGAACGCCGCCACCCAGTTTTGACAGAACCACGCAACCCCCATACCCCCTTAATACCGGCGCAGGGACTCGAGTTTCGATGACTGTCATACATGGTTGTTTACGAGGACGCAGGCGGTGCCATGGCCTCTAGGTTACCTTGTTTTTTTTTTCCCTCTATTTTCCCAAACAGTTAAGGCGGGGTTTATCGACGATGGTGAAGGTCTGGGAATCGGAGTCCAAGATGGCGCATGTATATAGTTCTATTCTCGTCAGTCTTATCAGCCAGATTGTGTATATCATCAACAGCCAGAACAATCGAGCTCAGCGACTTTGAAGTGGGCTTTGCGTAATACATATAATGCGAAGTGTGAAGCTGGGCCTCAGTCCTGCTGGTCAACGAAGATGGCAAAATCCGGCCAGAAATTAAACCGCCATTCTTCCAATTCTGTAGACAGTAGGTAGATCTTTCCTTCCATTCTTTTTCGTTAGATCTTTATCCATGCCGAGGTATTGTCGAGGCACTGAGAAATAGAAAGTGCATTCTCACATGCATATACACGCCTGCTCCTTCTCCTCTTCTGCGCACTTCTCGAAGCGAAGAACCTTTTTGTCTTCTCCTCGTTTTCCTTCATCCCCGTTTCCATGTCTACCTACCAACATACCTAATGGACAAGGTAGGTAGGTAGCCTATACCTAATGACAATCTTCAAATGCCAGTATTTAATAAGGACAGCTAATACGAAGTAGAGCTGTTCACTACCTAGCCAGCCTACTGCACTCACAGTAGTTGAAACAGCTCGCGATCGCCAACAGGAAATCCGGTGGTATCGCCGTCCATGATACCATCTACGTACGCCTCCCCTACGAGACTATGCTCATTTCCTTCTATCCCGCTCTCGGGTTTCAGCACGTAGCAGGCATTGAACCCATCAAGAATTGTGACGGTATCGCCACGAGCAGCACCCGTAGGCCCCAGGCCTATCAGCCCGCCGGCGGTCAAAAAGGCACGCTTGTCAGCCCAGTGCAAAAGCGCTTCAACATAAGGCCGCGATTCGGCGGGCAACTCAGTTCCGGGCATCTCCACGCACGCCTTGAGCCCGGCCAGTGTGACCTCGTAGCGCTGTTGCGCCGATCCGTCGCCGTACACGAGCCGGCTATCTACCACCACCTGGTCGCAGCACGGCACCCGCCATGCTGCATCTGCTGTGAAGCGAACAGTCTCCTCCCGCTGGCTATGGATCGTCTCCGCGTGCCAGACCATGGTTCGGATCTCTTCGAGAAACGATAGTATGTCTTTGTACGAGGCCGAGCGTCCGAACGACACCTCGCCACCGCCCTCTGCTGCCTGCACCCTCGGAAACCAGCGTTGCCCAACCCACAATATCTTATCCAGTCGCCGTCCACGGACCGAGAGTGTAAGGCTATCCGAGAGCTGTACATCCTCCTCATCGAACTGCACCTCTCCACATGCTCTGAACTGCGGCAGCCATATCTTCGCCTGCCCCTGGCTGCAGAGGCTCTCATAGATAGTCGACGTATAATCCGGCACCCAGCTCGGCAGGCCAGCGATTCTTTTCGTCTCCGGCTGCGCCCATGCGAGAATGTCGGTGAAGCCGTTTCGGATCATCGAGTGTGTCACATACGCATACGTCTTCTCAACACTCATGCTGTAGTCGGCCCGCACGTACGACCTCTCTACGCTATTGGCAAAACCGAGCAGGCCGAATATCATATCTCGTGGATCTGTCGCTGTCGAGCCCCTGGGCAATTCTTTTACGCAAAAATTGGTCATGGCAATACGGAGGGACATGCAATCCAGCGGATATATTGACGTACAAATGATAAGCCGGGGCATCTCCGGAAGCCAGGTGGACTCAAATGCAAATCTGGCAAGCGGACTGTTCGGCTCGAGTCGCTCTCGGCCTGCGCCATGCGAGTGGAGGAGATGTAGCTGGAAAATCTCAAGTAAGATCAACGCACCAGCAAGCTGTTTTGACGGCAGGCGACAATTCCCACATATGTAGTAGAGTTCTTTGGCTAGAAAGACCTCTTGAAGAACCCAGATGCGGGACCAGAAAGGACGCGCCGAAAAGGACGCGTATGCTTCAATGGGAAATGCGGACATGCCGCCATCCCAACCCGGAGATTCTGCAAATCTACGGTATAGGTTGTCGAGGTTCTTCGCTAGTATCAAGTCCAAATCTAGGCCATTCTCATCAAATTTCCTAGTTGGAGTCGAACCGGCATGGGCCCAGAATCGCGACCCAAGGTCGAACAGGTGTGCAAACAAGTCTTCCGTCGAAGAACTCGATGTAACAGCCTCAGCTGGCCCAAGCCAGGCGTATACCGCCTTGGCATTGGAAAAAATGTCGCCCATATGTTGCACCAGATTGGACTTCTCCTTGTCGTCTTTTTGATTGATGCAAATTGCGTCCGCCCAGAGATAAGTGTCGCCGTCAAATTGACCAACACTGGAGAGGGCTAGTGCCAAGTTGATGCGAACTTGGATGCTGGTGCCGTTCACAAAAATGGGATATGTGAGGCTTTCCTCGCCCCAGGTATAGGAGAGTGCGACATACTCGGGACAGTTTGCATAGGGAAATTCTCGTAAGCTATAACCCGAAGGTGACAATCTAAGCAGGCGTATAGTCTTCAGAGGCGATTGTGCTATCTGTACCCCCGAATGAGAGGCGGAGTCTCGGTGTGGAATGGGCTCACTTAATGAAGCTATATTGGTCGTGTCGTTGACATTAGCATGCCAATGAATTGCGGCAGTCGAACTCGCATCTCTCAGCCGCCTCGTGCTCACGCTTTCATCCGGTTGGGCTTTGGAAACGAAGTGCTTGAGCTGATGTCCGACAGATTTGAGGCCCCTAATCTGTTGAGCCCCGATCTCGTTGCGAGGTGCCCCGAACCGTGGCGCGTAGTTTGCGTACGTCTGACCAGAGCTAGGTAATTGGGCAATTGCTTGCCTCTTCGATTCTGGTAAGACTCGATCTCCCTCAAGCAGCTCTGAGTGCGGACGTTTCTTTCGCTGTTGGGCCAACAACATGTGCTGAAGTCGCCTATCCTCCTTGTCCATCTCTACTTGATTTTGGATTTGCTGATTCGTTTCTAAGTACCCTTCTTCAACGTCTAGTATTCCAGCCGACCCAACAGTTCTAACCTGTGTGGAAGTTAGAGGGATAGACATACGCACAAAGAATCGGTTCTAACCTGTTCATCCAGTGGAGGCGCTGACACCAGCATGCCAGCCTTTGGAACCTGTCTGGTGGTTTTGATATCTCTCTCGACTGATGTAGTCATGGGGACTGGAGGAAGCTCGCTCATGATGGCGGCATGATGAGGCGTAGCAAGCCGTCGCCGAGCTTCAACCTTCTGTTCTGGGACTTCTCCTCCACAGGCTAACGGCTGTTCCTGAAGGCTACATAGGCTTCCACGCTGTAGTAGTTGTCGCTGCAGTTGTTCCTGCGGTCCCTGTAAGAAACGTTTTGGTTTTTTGAGACAAGTTTGGATGCTAATGACCGATTCAGCGGGCCATCTCATCGTCGAGAGCCCACCATAGCCGCTGTAGTCCGTCAAGTGGGGTGATTGTGACCGCTCTGGGCCATGATTTTCATGATAGGTATTATCGATGAAAACACTTAGCTCGCTACCCGATGGATTGACCACGGCTATCTCTCGATCACTGACATTTTTACCTTCATGGGCCATGGTAGAAAGCAACACGCTGTGCTTCACGGGAAGTCGTGATAAGAATCAGCCTAGGCACCGCGATTCCAGAGTCTCTTTCACGGCAGCAAGACCTTACGTGTAGCTTTGGTGAGCTACAGAGTGGTTGATCTAGATGCCCGGCGCATCGAATATAGAAAGCAAAGTGCTTGAGTATCCTACGTCGGCTGCCATAGTGGGATTGGCAAATCATGTACCCAAGGGCTATAACATCTCGTGGCAGTGCAGGTTAACACGAGCCAATGAATCTCTAGCTGAAACGCATTGGGGGCGAGATGGCGGGTTAGCTATGCTGTACTGCATTGCGATAAAGGAGAAATCAGATGTAAATGCCACCTAGACTCCAGTTTAAATATAGATGTATAAAATAATTTATAGAGAAAAATTGCTGATCAAACTGAAGTCCTTGCGGAGCTGCTCTGCTGACATGGGTAATCAGGTAGTCCTATGCCTCTCTCGTCTTACCTATTAATGGACACTCTTGAAAAAGGGCTCGATTTTCATCGCTACCTTATTGTACACATCTTAATTATATTGTGTTCTTTCTGCAATAGGAATTTTATCGCTTTTATTCTCACGTCTATCTAGATGCCCTATATGTACCTGAAGCTGACTACCTAGGTACTTATCGATGAGAGGAAGGACCTCAATGGCACGTGCCTTCCTTCCCATACCTAGGTACACTCAAACAACCATCACAAGCCAGCCCTACCCACCTACCCACCTACCTCCTACCTCAGTAGCAAGCATAAAGGTATTAAAAAGCAGCTCCCCTCTAACAAAGACGTTCCCACTGAACCACCTAGTTGGCGCAGTGGTAAAGTAGTCGCCAGGATAAACTCCTTGTGCCATGGGCTGGCGCCGTAGGCATCCAAGGGTTTTCCGGTCGAGCCCAGGTCAGGTCAAGGCAAAAATTTGCTAGATTAGCATCTGGAGGGAACTGTGGGTAATCAGGATACGCAGATGTTCGAGGGCGCGATTCTTTTTTGCTTTTTTTCTTCCTTTTCATTCTTCCTTTTAAGCCCATGAGAGAGAGAGATATATGCCTTTGCACACCATATACGTGCGTGGTTTTACAACCCTAGATCTTACTTAGAGTACTAGTGTAGAGAACAGAATGACGATATCATCAAGTGGCAGGCTGACAGCTCTCATGCCCTATACAGATCCTCTTGGTTCATGGAGTTATTTGATTCATGATCCTACTGTCTCATAAGGTCCTGTTGAATTCATGAACATTGAAGTCTTATTGATTCATTTCATACATGCATCGTGACGCAAGAGCTAGATGCACCATGTTCTGAACACGAACACACGGCCGGGCTACTACAGCTACCTAGCCTAGCCTAACCTGTAGACCCTGAACTATTACACGAGGAGGTTCTTCGGGAGAGGGAAAAGAGAGGAGAAGAGAGAGAGAGCAAGGAGAAGGATAACGGCGAGATAGAAGTGTACACAGGTTTTCCGTTCGTGGGCCGCATCGCGTTTGAAAACGCCGTCCAATCAGGCCTTCCTCTTTTCCTTTCGTTGATTAGCAAGCACGGCGTATGAACAAAACACATCCATTCCATAGCCGGCCTCCTGTCTCGGAATCACATAACCTTCACACGGCTCGGCCCACAGAGAGCATACGGCGAAGTCATCCTCCTATGATCTCCCGCTCTGCTTCTTGCCTTTGTAGAGGTACCCTCCCAGCGCGGCCTCGACAAGACCCATGCCCAGCACGATGCCGGTGCCCAGGCCGATGTTCTTCCAGGTGAGGCGGCCGTGCTCGTAGAGGCCGAGGGCCTTGTAGCCGAGGAAGGCGCCGACACCGACGACGGCAGCCAGGTTGGCGGCGACCAGGGCGGTGCTCGCGTTGCCGCCCAGGTTGGCGAAGAAATTGGTTAGGGCGTTGTCGGCCTTGCGGGCGCGAGCGGCGGCCTTCTTCTTGGCGAGTTCGGCCTCAGCACGGGCGCGGGCGGCGGCGTCCTCGCGCTCCTTCCGCTTCTCCTGCGTCTCGGTCTGGATGTCCTGCTCGAGGAAGTCCGAGGGCACCGTGCGCACCGACGGCGTATCGACGTCGATCAGCGACGTGGTGCTGGCCGTCTCGGACGGGATGATCTGCGGCGGTTGGGGGGCAGCGGCCTGCGACAATCGGTCGGTTTAGTACATGTTCCTCCCATATCATTGCTTTCTTTCTCTCTCTCTCTCTCTCTCCTTTCTCCCCTTTTTCCCTCTAACTTTTCTTCTTCTCGACCTTCTCTAGTCTGTATGTGAAAATCATACCTCTTTGGCAGACTGCTTGGGGCCGGAGGCGGCCACATCAGCGTACGACACTGCAAGAAAATTACGTCAGTCGACTTTCTCACGATTGCGCCCCAAATGGCGGCTAAAACATATAATATAAGCTACTCACTCTTGCAAGTCAAAGGGTTGGAGTTTGTTGCAGGAAATGTTGACGATCGGCAGGTTGCGAGATGCACGAGTCAAGCTGTCAATGCTGTGCTGCTGCTGGAATGCGGCTCGGCAACAAAGAAAGTGGGATGCGCTGATGGGCTCGGTTCGGTTGCGGTGACGAGGATTACAGTGGTGATGGCGGGGGATGTGGTCGTACACGTGGAGGCCGGATTGACTGCCTTTGAGGAATTAGGAGTGCGTGGATGAGAGACACGACGAACTTGGACACAGTTTGTTCATGTGATCAAGGATGTATGAAGTACTAAGTACTGGAGAGAGGTGTTTTAGGGTTTGCACTAAACAATTGCACGTTCCTGAGCCGTGTGATCGATAAGTAGAAAGTGATGCCATCGGCCATGAGCCCTGTAAACCTGGCTGGGCAGGTGCTGGGTCTAGGTAGAAGCTGCCCCCCTTCCACCCCTGCTAGAACCGGGCTCGTGTGACGTCAAGAAATGCCCCACTCGAGAATAATAAGTCGCACCACCTGATTTTATCAAATGAGAGACACTAGAATTTTACTGTCGAGGGGGTAAAATAGTCACGTTATAAACAATTATCATACTTGGCATTTATATTTGGTAGCAGTGCTATTTGAATTACCTTTTCTAAACAAAATATATTACGAGATTGTTCAAAGAGAAGAGTGAGCAAAATGAATTCACCTACCTTATCGCTAGACCCCGCCTAGCGACAAAGAGCTAGCAAATACGTCGCCTATCTAGCCTCCCCTACGGTAGCTTAGTCAAACATTTCGCCTACACGGAGATACAAGATACTTAGAACAGCAGCAGTATAATCAGTATCGCGATCCACTCAATTCACCGTACTTCTTGAAAAATGGCATGGGAATGTAGCATCTCTACAGCCCATTCTAAATTCACATTGCCGAATTGATTTTCTCAATGCCCCAACTGATCAAATGGAGTGCTCTGGCCGTCATAGACGTTTCCCCTTAGGCCCAGATTTACACTGATAATAGAAGATAGAAGGGAGAGAGGATGGTGCGGTCTAATCGTGTCCGGGTCTCGTATGCAGTATATACACATTATCTTAGTACACAAAGGCAGCTCAATGAACCTCCCGGCGCCTCTATTTTGTTTTCCATGCCTCAGACGCTTTAATATAGTGGTACAAGTCAGCCCGTCGGTCCTTTTGATTCAAGACGTTCTTATTGAGTCTTGGTTGTATTAGGCTCCTCCGGTGTCTTCTTCGTGGCTGATGAGGATGGCGTTGCAGGCTTTTCTGACCCTGGTTCGACTTCCTTAGCTTTGCTATCTGCCGCGGTCACCGTCTTGGCAGGAGTTGCGTCTTTCGTGCGATCGGATATGGGGGCTTCGGTTGATGTGGCGGCACCTTCGGTCGAAGCGTTTCTAGCCGAGACCCCTTCAGGTGCGTCCGCAGGGCCATCAATTGCGGCTTCGGCCTGCTCATCGTCGGCCAGCTCGTCACCGTATACCTCGGGGTGTTCTCGGAAGCAGTCCTGCATGTTTCTATCCTCCCGTGTCAGCCGCATAACAGAGAAATCTACATTTCAGAGATCAGGGGCGCAGAGTGAGTGTGTATGGTACGTACTGGAACTTGTCGATGCAGTCCATACCCTTAGGTTCCTCGTTCGAGTATACGAAGCAGCTGAAGGCAGCCTTGAACTGCTCGCCACAGGGGCCGTGCGCCATACCGCCTAAGCACGGGCAGTCCCAGTTGATCTCGCCGGTCTCGGGGTTGAATGCGCCCTGTTGCGCGGCCTCCTCTTGCAGCGCCTCTGGGCCGCCCTCTACTTCAGACGGTCCCTCACCACCCGTCTTGACATCGTCGGCTGGAGCTACAGGAGACGTCCGGGCAGCTAATGCGGCAGTCTCGGGCTCGGCCGTAGTCTTGGATTCTTCGGCGGCGGCTCTCTGCGCGCGGGCTTCGCCTTCCTGTCGCTTCCGTGCTACGACGGCTTCAACGGTGGGGAGATCGGCATCGGAGAACTCGGGAGGCGGTTGTATCGTCCGTACTGTGGCCGTGAATTGTCAGCGCAAACCAGGAGAAGTGGCAGACAAGGGAGCAAGTATCGCAGGGGATGGCGGTGGAATCGCATACGTTGCGGCTCTTCGGCAAAGACGGCGCTGGTGCTGTACATATAGACCGCGCCAATCGCCAAACCCCATCTCACCGCCGAGCTCTTCCAACTCCGCTTCTTGTCGGCTGGTGCCGTCGAGGCGAACCGGCGGCCGGATGCGGCGAGGTAGGACTGGCGAAGAGGGTTTGCGACCCGCGGCGCCGCGGACCGTAGAGCTGTCCTGTACATGGCGTAGCGGGTGATTTAAAAAGGAATGCGCCACCGAACCAATCGACCGATAAAGGGAAATGAGAGAAACAGAGGGGTGGAGTCGAAGGATATGAATTGCGATTAAGAAAACTCGCTGAGGCGGTTGAGCTGGAAGAGAAAGAGTATATTAGGTTTGTAAGCAGTTCTCGATCCTCACATCTCTGAAGCTTTTGCGGATACGGTTAAACTAAACGTTCTTTTGAAAATGGGAACAAAATGCTAATTGACATGGTGATGGGGTGAGGTTTGTACCTAGTAAGTACTGCCTCTCCTGACTAGCGTACGTATGTACTCTAGAGGACCTTGGTGGTGACTTCTGGAAAAGATACCGATCTAACCTAAACAAGAGATTGCCAAAATAATTATTATTCCCCAAATAGGATGCATGCTCAAATAGCAGTCTTCTTCACTGGGCCGCTCAATGAAGAGCCTCAAATGTCAGACACTTGGTTACACAGTCGACGAAACATTGAATGTTCTGGAATCGTGCTCCTTGCTCCTAGAGATAGATAGAATCGACCAGGCCACAGCTGAGCAGCGATTATATAGTCCTCTCCCGGATCTCTCTTTTCTCTTGTCCATACCGCTAGACTTGCTGCAAACAGTGCAATTTAGGATATCATGAGCTCTCAGCCGAAACCCCCCAAATCCGAAGTCATAGAATGGCATCCCATTCGACAGTTATTAGGCCATCCTGGTTACGAGTTCACTCTGATCACGCTAAACCAGCCCATCCAAGATCCGTCCATGTTCAGGGATCTCTGGAGCTCTGGTAGGATCTTCTCACTATTTCGGCACTTCTTCTACCGAGCAGACCACAGCTAATACAAGCCCCGAATCCAGCCCAGACCAAAATCGCCGCAGACGGCGGTGCCAATCACATCCACAATCTGCGCGATGATGACAGCAGCAGTGTGGAGAAGAGCGAGGAATTCGTAAGTTTCAAGCGTCTTCAGCACCAAAGCGGAGAAAGGCCGAGCTGATCTCATACATTCGGTAGAAAGATCTCGACGTCATTATCGGAGACCTAGACTCGCTGAGAGAGACAGCAAGCAGCTACTTCTCACGCAGCCGCATCATCCGTGACCCAGACCAGTATTCTACCGATTTCGCCAAAGCCGTGCATCTCGCGCGTAGCGAGTCCCCGGGTCGCGCCATCGTGTGCATGGGCGGGCTCGGCGGCCGCGTCGATCAGGGGCTTAGCCAGGTGCACCACCTGTACCTATTCCAGAAGTCCCCCACGTACGCCGACGGCCGCATGTATTTGATCTCCGGCGACTCGCTGTCTTTCGTCCTCAAAGGCGGCCAGAAACATGAAATCCATGTGCGCGAGGGTGACGATATAGAGGTCAACAGCTCGATGTGCCGACTCTCGGTCGACCTCTTCGCAAAACACGTCGGTATCATCCCCGTGGGCGAGGCGGCCGTCATATCCACCCAGGGGCTCGAGTGGGATGTCCAGGATTGGTCAACAGCGTTTGGGGGCCAGATGAGCACAAGCAACCACGTTCTGCCAGACACAAAGATTGTCGAAATTCAGTCAGACAAGGACGTGCTATTTACTATCGCCTTGAAACAGGCATAGGGTGTATTAGAACTTCCAATGTCGAGATAGCATAAGTCGCCTCGCCGCATGTGGGCATGCAAATGGGCTGCACTGTATCTCCCAGGGCTTCCACCACAGGCGCTCAACGGATGAAGAGCTTATCGCGGTGCAGGGAGGAACTGAAGGCGTTTGAAGTGATTTGTACATCTCAGGAAGGAGTAGGGCCGTGAAGAGCGAGAGATGACGAGATAGACCGTCGCGTTCCCAGAAGAACGCAAATGCAAAGAATTAGCAGGCCGCGAGGCCATGGTCAAGTTTTGTTTTCACCCTTATGCTTAATGTCCTTAAACGCCAAACTCCTCGCTATGCATATGAGTGATGCTCCCGAGTAATTTTGCTAGCCCAGAAAATGGTGGCATGATCGCATCACCAACTAAGAGAGAGCCGCTTTTCTAGTGAGCAGCCATTCGTTCCCCAGTATACGTGCGCCACTCGTAGTGGTAATTCTTTACCGTAGAAAATGCAAGACGAGCCAACAAAAACCAAAGAAGATAATCACACCGGCCCAGAAAATCCATTTGTCTTGCTTGGCCCGCCGCTCGATCATGCGGATGGTGTCCCCACTGACACCCAGCGTGTTAGCAACACTGTACAAGCGGCGCTGGGTATTTTTCAGCATGTCCCGTTGGGCGCCGAGGTCGCCTAGCACAGCCTGGCCACGAGCTATGTACTCGTCGAGAGCGGTATTGGTACTGGCGAAGAAGTTCTGCTCGCGCATGGCGTGGGCTTCGCGCGTGTAGTCCCCGCTGCCCATATTCATCTGGCCGCCGCCCACAACGCCGCCGCTGCCATAGCGATTCGTCGGGACGGTGGTAGGCGCTGCAGCGGTAGGGGCGCTGGCGTAGGGGTTCTCGGGCGTAGACGTGGTGAAGGGCCGGCGACCCAGCAGCTCAGAGCGGTTCTGGTCATGGGCGGCGTCCTCGCGCTGCGCCTTGAGCCCGTCAAGCTGGGCGCGGAACTGCGTGAGCTCGGTTCGGAAATTGCGCAGACGCTCATGGGCCTTCTCTTGCTTGGCGGTGTTGAGCTCCTGTTTCGCTAGGGCCGAGTATTCGTCCAATGTGCGCGAGAACGCAGTTAGCGACGCTGAGAGCGAGCCGAGAGCTGCGGGTGAGGTTGCGCCATCGGGCCCGGAGAGACCGGCGAGGTCGCGCTTAATCGACGTGGACTGCTTAAGCGCAGAGTTGAATTGTGTATTCTAATGCGAAACGCGGTCAGAAACGTGCTCTAGCTGCTGTATTAGGAGTTGGGCCTTACCATGGTTTAGGGTCAGTTAGTTCGGTGCAGTTGGAAAGTGCCAAGAAATGGGAGTCAAGCGAGTGGCAGAGCTAAGTCAAGGGTGATACAGAGCGGTTTCTGTATGGAGATGGCAGTTGCGAGTTTTCAAACAGAAATTCAAGCAAGATGCCACATGTAGGTATTGAAAGCTTAGGCAGGAGACAGCAGTACAAGATTCCGAATCGCATGTAAGTAAAGTTTAGCGGCCGCCCAACATGGCAGAAATCTACGAAGTACCGTACGCTGCAACTGTACACGTAGCTGCGAAATTGAGCTGGCCAATTAAAACGCGATACACATAACAATAATCTTTACCGCTTGCCTAAAGCGGCTTCTCGCTCAGGAACCTCTGTGGCCGCTACGCTAACTTCATGTAGGTAGTACGTACTGATCATCTTGTAACGGTGCAATGCACCAGGCTCGATTCGATTACGTTTTGTAGCTTCAGATCGGACATGCTCTTCAAGTTGTTTCTTGCACCCGTATAATATTTCGTAGAGTACGAAGTACACACTAAATCGTCTTTCACTAGCTCCAGAGTACGGATTTATTTAGCCTATGCTACTACCTAATATCGAGTGCCGAACCCACCTCTCGGTCACGCATAGCAGCCGAAAGCATAAGCTACCTTGTAGGCATCTCCTGTTGACGTCGCCGCCGGACTTATCAGATGTCCAAACCTGTTGATTAGAGAGTAACATTGAAGCTACCAATAGGCAGAATCTACCTAACATTATGCCGTTAAATACTCGGATCGACAATGTAATGGTAAGTAGGAGTGGGGCCTGGGTTATGCCATTCTCTGTAGCCGAAACGGCTCCGGGCCAGCTAATGTCATCGTTAGCATCCACTCCCTCGTAGCGCCCGCGCAAAGGGGCGGGTAGCATGTGAACAGTATATTTACTACCTAGTCTACGGTAGATCGCTCAATATGAAAATCTTTATTGACTCCGAATCTCGTCGAGGCTCCCGGTGCGGGACACCTGAGCCGAACTCGGCCCGGCCATATAAATGTGCTATATCTGCAAGGCCAACAAGGCCATGCTTGACCAGCGATATATAATAAATATGGCTGGGTAGCCACCTTGGACTTGTTTTGGGACAGTCTCTTCACGCGCCGAAGAACTCTCAGCAACCGCTGTGATACAGAGATGCCCAGTCCATCCGTAGATGCAGTCTCGCAGAGACACAGCCAAAGCCATGAGAACGGTCATGACGACACGGCGGAACCCAAGATGGCAAACGGCGAACAAATCGCTGCCCCAGCCGTCGACGCTGAGCCCCCAAGCGAGAGACCAGAGGCGCTCGGAGCGAAATACACCATCTTCACTTCTGCTGAAAAGAAGGCGTTGGTATTCGCCGCGGCCTTGGGGGCTTTCTTCTCGCCGTTGTCTGCCCAGATCTACTTTCCGGCTCTCGATGCTCTATCGAGAGACCTCCACGTCTCCATCACCGAGATTAATTTGACCGTCACCACTTACATGGTAAGTACCCGTCCGCGATCTCACTTCCTCTCGTGACCTAGCAACTAATTTTTAGTAGATTGTTCAAGTATGTTCCAGCCTCTCTTGTAACACTTTTCTGCGTGTTTCGGAAACGGTTGCGTAATTCGGAATTTTCTACCCCTGTCTCTCTACAACCGCTCTGAGCCGCTCCCGAACTTGGCCGTGAGTAGCAACTAGGTACTAACTCTGAAACTCGACGTATAGGCTATTGCGCCTATGTTCATAGGTTCGTTGGCCGACTCGGCAGGACGGCGCCCGGCTTACATCCTCTGTTTCGTCCTATATATCGCCGCTTGTATCGGTTGTGCCCTGGCCCCTAACTACGGTGCCCTCCTCGCTCTTCGGGCCTTGCAGTCGGCGGGCTCCAGCGCTACCGTTTCCCTCTGTCAGGCCGTCGTGTCAGACGTTGTCACATCGGCGGAGCGTGGCTCTTACGTCGCCTTTACGTCTTTCCCCATTCTATTGGCCCCTTCCCTTGGGCCCGTTATCGGTGGCGTGATCTCTCAGTATCTAGGATGGCGCTGGATCTTCTGGTTCTTGACAATCGTTTGCGGTTTCGTCTTGGTTATATACTTGCTCTTCGTGCCGGAAACGTGCCGACTCATTGTGGGCGACGGCTCCATTCGTCCCCATCCTTTCTACCGTACCATCTGGCAACTGGTCAAAGATGCTCGTCGTAGGACGAAAGCCGCGCGAGACGCAGATGGAAACTCTGTCCACACAGATACGAATGGGGAACCTAGGAGGAAGAGCCTCCGCATCCAGCGGCCGGACCTAACCCGAACGCTGCTCATACTGTTTGAGAAAGAGATGTTCCTCTTGCTGATGTACAGCAGCCTGATCTACGCAGGATTCTAGTAAGTATCCCCGTGTCGCTTACGCCTCTTAGAACAGCATTCTGCTCCGATATGCCCCATAATCCGGCGGGGATGGATCAGGTCCGCGCCGTCAGCAATTAATTGCTAACACTAATTTCTCAACAGTGCCGTAGCCACGGCTATCCCGGCTCAGTTTTCTCAGCTTTACGGGTTTGATGGCCTAAAGATCGGCCTTGTGTACATACCCTTGGGTACTGGTTCACTCGTGTCCGTTTTCGTCATGGGACGGTTAGCGAACTGGAACTACAGACGGCACTGCAAAAAACTCAACATCCCGTATGACAGGAGCCGCCAGCAAGACATGGCCGCCTTCCCCATCGAACAAGTTCGCCTGCAGATCAGCCTCCCCTTCCTCGCCTTGTTCACATTGGTCTTGATTGGCTTTGGCTGGTCGGTACAATACAAGGCACACTTAGCCGTGGAAATTATTCTCCTCTTCCTAATTGGTATTACGCTGGTGGCGTTCTCGAATCTCCTCAGCACCTTGATCGTGGACATCAATCCTGGTGCGGCCGGCTCTGCGACTGCAGCAAATAACCTGACGCGGTGTCTCGTTGGGGCGGGCGCTTCGGCCTTCATCAATCCGCTAATGGAGCGTGTGGGTGCCGGCTGGGCCTTCACCATCATCGCGTTCTCCTTCATCGTCTTTTTTCCTGCGTTGTGGTTGGTGCTGAAAAATGGGGTTAAGTGGCGCAAAGCCAGGGCCCATAAGGAAGAGCTGAAGAAGCAGCAGCAAATAGCGAAGAATACCCAAGTGAGCGGTCAGGAGGCTGGCGGGGATGAGGTCCCCGACGACACCGTCCTCGAGCCGGCATCTGAGAAGAATGAGAGTTAGTATAGATAAGACGCCGTGCAACGGGGACCGCCCGGGCCATGATACATTTACAGAGTGAATCTCCTCCTACTAATTATATAATGGAATCCTATATTCGGTAGCATACTACGTTTAGATATCTGCTCCGTATACCGGCACCCGTCTAAACTAGCTGAGGAGTTGACGGATGCCGTACACTAAACTATGAATAGAACCACTACCTCGCGAATAATTGCTTATAAGTTATAGCCGCCTTGTACAACAGCACGCAGGTCCACCCCCGGGCCACACTACTGAGCTGTTTCGGTCGCTATCTTAAAACGGGAATTACCGCGTAGCCAAGTCTGCCAACCGCCAGCCCTGTGCGTTCATGGTTGGTCAGCACTGTAGTTATTCTTGAGCGTGCATGGTCTTGGTCAGCGGCAAGCCGGCAGCCCTAGCTGCACACGCGTCCGAAATAGTAGCTCTCGTCGACGATACTGGTATAGTTGCCGGTGACCAACGGCCAATCCGGCATAGTGTTTGAGGCTACTTTTGTGGATGCGCACGAGCACGTTGATTGACAAGGGAGACCAAGCTTTGGTTCGCCAGGGATTCTGCAACGCTTCTTCAGCTCACACACACACACAAAAGTGTCGATACTAGCAACCGGATAAAGAGAGAAAAATTTAAGCAAGATAAAACTCGACGTGTCTTGGAAGCAATGCCAGATTTATGCGGCCGCTGGTCTGCATTAAGCGCTCTCGTCTCGCAAGCTTCTCGAACGTGTCTCAAAGCAGGCCAGAAGGAATGGATCCCCGGCTTTTTTGGGCGTGTGATTGCCCACCAGAACCAGAATCCTTCCGGCTCAGCTACCGCAGGCGACTTAGCACATGGCTTTCTCCGTCCTGTCTACGCACACTAGCGGCATGTAGGTTGCTGCGTTGTTGACCGAAGGCCTGGGATATTGGAATCCTAACCTTAGGTTGGGTGTGACTGGTATAAGGCTGCGGGGGCCAAAAACATGGTATGGTGTGGTGTGGAGGAAATCGCTCGGTAGATATAAAGAGTCGGTGGTTACGTACTCTTACTTAAGTAATCGCTCTGCTATATTGCACATACACGCAGCAATCAAGCATTAATACTTATGAATCTTTAATTTCTTCTAATATTCATAGCTTGAAGCTTGAGTCTTAAAGCTTGTTAAGCGATGAAGTTATTCACAGCAAGTCTAGCGACTCTGCTCGCTTGTCTCTCTGTAACAACCCAAGCCGAGCCGACTCATCAGTTCGACCACTTCTTTCCCGGATGGAACCCCGTTGTCCAAACCATCCTACACGATAACTGCTCCGAGCCTTATGCTAACTACCTGACGGGCCATGTCAACTACACGCTCGGCAAGGAATCCCTCGTAAACCCGGTCATCGACTGTGTCCTGCAACAATTCCCCGAATCACGGAAAGCAGAGTGTAAGTAGTTACTAATACGTTGTCTCGAGACTAGTATATGTAAATTTCGACAACTAACTCACACATATCAGTGGGAACCGCATCTCTCGTACTAGGCCTGATCCCCACGATCCTGCAAACCATCGGCAGCTCAACAGCGGAAACAGCCCTCGTCGGGCTACGCCGCCCAATCCTAGGCTTCCTACTATCCGCCGGCAGCCCGACGGTAGGGATGATCAAGACGCGGGACTTCACCAGCGCGATCGACGACTTCATACGCGGCGGGGACCTGAACGATCTCGGGATATCCATCCTGCGGCGAAGCCAGGGCCGTGCGCGATGGGCATTCCTCATCTCCGTGCTTGAGTACATCATCGTCGGCGGCGCCGTGGCCAACGTGCTGCACCTAGCGTGGAACCTAGGGATCTACGCCGTGGCCATCTTCGCGCCGAACACAGTCTTCGGCGTGCCCCTGTGGACGCTCGGCGCCGCGCTCATATACCTCGGGGCGCGCGTCGCCTTGTGGATCCGCGTGAGGACGTCTCCCCTCGATGCGAGACATGAGGATGAATATAGCGCTCACGAGAAGCCCCTGGATACGTGGCTCCCGTCGGAATTCATCCCCGCGGCGTTCCAGTCCGCCGTCACCGTGGAAATAAGATCGAGCACCGCGAGCAAGTTCTGGTTCCAGGCTTGGGCCTGGGCTGTTAGTATTGGCATTCTGGCGCAGGTGGCGTTCGGCACCCTGGTCCTGTCGGGCTTGTTGTTCTTCAGCTTGGCGGACTGCTTGATCATCGTGGCCAGGTATACGCTCAGTGCCCTGGCTTGTCGCGCGGTGGTGCGGGTTGAGTTGGCAGGTATGATGTCCGCCGTGGTGCCGGCGCCAGCGCCGAGGAAAGGGATGAATGAGGCGGTGGAGGCGGAACAGATCGCTCTCACGGGCTGGAAAGGACATGTGCAGGAAGCATAGTGGCAGTCTACTTACTCTATACACGGCTCCGCAGGTTATGATCAATGAGGCATGATAAATCTATGATAGATCGAATAAAGATCAGAAGCTATACGCATTCAGTGTTTCGATACGTGTCTGAGAACCCAACTGTGTGGTGAATATCATAGTAAGCAGGGCCTTTCTATTATTTCCGACGGCATATTCCCGCGAAAGAAACATCGCTATCCTTTTCGTCGCTCTCGTAGTCGATTTTTAACATTCGTGCGACTGAAACATCAACGGGCATTGATATCATTATTTTGTGCAATGTTATAACTTACGTTAAGAACACTGCAGTGCTACCTCGCAAGTTGTATGTATCAGTAGCTTACTCGTTTAGCGGTGTCTAGATGTCTTGGCTAGCTCCCCCGGGATTCCGTTTAATAGCGATGACAAAATACCCCAGTTCGATCTGCCGAAGGACCTCGGCTGAATTAACAAAGTAGGAATCAACACTGTGTTTCCTTGTTCGAAGATCGCCTGCGTACGGAGTAGCTATTAGCATAAAATATTCCCCTGTTCGTTCTCAATTCAACCTGCTTTATTTTGAAGCTTTCTGCTGCTGCGCTCTGAACTTGCTGTCTGTTTTGTTTAATACTTATCCCCACCTCTCTGTATCCTTGTAGATCGACACGTGAGATGGCTGCCGAACGAGTTTCCTCCATTCTGAAACATCTATCGCCGAATGACCCGGTCGCGGCAATGTAAGTACAGCTCTGGATCAATTCAACTGTCAGCGAAGAATGTCTGCGCCCTTTCGCGACCGGTTGCTAAGTCTCTCCGTGCGATGCTAGATTATCAAAGAGCCCCGACGATGTAGTCATTACGCTCGCACTTCGGACGCCGCTGTGCAAGGGCAAGAAGGGCGGTTTCAAGGACACGAAGCTCGAGTACCTCATGTACGCCACCCTGAAGGCGACACGCGAGCGCCTGGGGTTTTCGCCAGACCTGGTAGAGGACATATGTATGGGCAATGTGCGCAGAAACCATCCTCGCAAGAACACACAAGAACAGAACACAGGGACTAACACGATGGGTTGTTATCCGATAATAGGTATCCGACGGCAAGGCGGCGTACAAGGCCCGCACCGCAGCACTGGCCGCCGGCTTCCCGAATACCGTCGGCGTCAACTCGATCAACAGGTTTTGTTCCTCGGGCCTCAAGGCCACGGCCGACATCGCACACGCAATTGCCGCGGGCTCGATCGAGATCGGCATTGCCGCCGGAGCAGAGTCGATGACAATAGGCGGCGACCAGGTCGACGTGCCGTTCGACGAGGAAGTGCTGGGCAAGAGCCAGGAAGCTCGCGATTGCATGGAAGCGATGGGATGGACCAGCGAGAACGTGGCCCGTGATTTCGGCCTGACCCGCGAGATTCTCGACGAGTATGCCGCCGAAAGCTTTCGCCGCGCCGAGGTGGCGCAGAAGGCGGGCTGGTTCGACGACGAGATCGTGCCTATCACCACAAAACTGAAGGGCCCCGACGGCGAGCTCAAGACCGTCACCCTGACCAAGGATGAGGGCATCCGGCCCGGCACAACCGCGGCCGGCCTCGGCAAGATCCGTGCGGCCTTTCCGCAATGGGGGCCCATGACCACCGGCGGTAATGCCAGCCAAGTCACCGACGGTGCATCGGCCGTGGTGTTGATGAAGCGCTCCAAGGCCACCGAGCTAGGTCTGCCCATTATGGCCAAGTATGTCGGCTCGACTGTGGCTGGTCTGCCGCCGAGGATCATGGGCATCGGGCCTACGGTGGCCATTCCTAAATTGCTGAAGAAGTTCAACCTCAAGGTCGAGGATTGCGATGTCATCGAGGTCAACGAGGCCTTCGCCACCATGGCCGTCTACACGAGGGATTTCCTGAAGCTCGACTGGTCCAAGCTGAACCCCCGTGGCGGCGCCATTGCTCTCGGCCACCCTCTCGGCACTACGGGCGCGCGGCAGATCGTCACCGGCCTGAGCGAGTGCCGTCGGCAGAAGAAGAAGATTCTGCTGACGAGCATGTGCGTGGGAACCGGTATGGGCATGGCTGGCTTGTTTGTCAATGAGCAATGATGTATCTAGTTTGACTATGATGGTATGACTGTGATTTCAGTGTCAAGCATGCAACAAGATGTTATATAATACTTATTCATTGACTTGTCGTCTTCGCAAGGATATTCTCAACGGGAGCGGGGGTATCTAGCTGCTGGCCAACCTCTTGCTGCGAGTATGTAAAGGGGGCATAAATTTACCAGAATTACATAACAGACATCAAGCGAGTTGAGCGGCAAGATCGTAGTTCATCATCATCTATGCGCTGCCTCGGAACGCCCCATATACACAATCCTAACTATCAAACGCTGCTATATACTGACCAACCAAGCCCTGAGAATCCTGTAGTGTCCGTCTAAAATCCAACCTTTTACCCAGTCCATCTCGTTCCGCGTCGTATAGACTATTACTATCAGCCATGATAAATTATAGAATTAGTTCGCTCAAACGTGTCCTCAATCATTATCGTAATACCTCCTCACTTCTCTCCTCCCCAATCACAATCTTTAATATACCCCTTACACTCACTCTTACACTATTATCAAGCTCGCCACAACCGCCAGGGTGATGGCCAAGAGCATATTACTGACCTGGCTTCGAGCAGCGAGGCCGGACTGCGGGTCGACGCCGGTCGCACTACCGCCCAGGTACCAGGAGCCGATGTCGGTCAGTTGGCCGTCGTTGTTCAGCATCACGGCGTTCGGCCCGACGTTGCTAACGTCCGAGCGGAATGATCCGAAATAGCTGTACCGGTCGACGCTGTCCAGACGGTCGAAGTATTCGGCCGAGGTGTTGAAGAAGGATTGGGTGGAGGTGAGATCCTGGTTATCGAAATTGTATTCGGTAATCCATTGTGGTTTGTTCGGGAACCTATATATAGCATGTTAGTCAATTGACAGATATATATCGGACAAGGCATATGCATGATAGCCAAGCATCTAAGGGACAACGTACGCTGCCGAGTATTCTCCCATATGGCTGGCCAGGCCCTCGAAATTCCCATACCAGTGGAGGGTCACGAAATCATACGAGCAATTCTTCTGGTTACCACCTGTGCTGATGATTTGCGAGCAGTTACCGAGAAATTGTTGCAGCCACGGGATCCCAGCATTACTGCCGGTACAAGCCGGCAAACCCACCTTGACCCCCTTCTGCGACAGCGGTATGATATTATCCACCCAGACCTGCGCCGCCTTCGCCGGGGCGATGTTGCTGCCTCCGTACTGCGTCGACCCGTCGGGTTCGTTGAAGGTCAACACATGGCTAATCTTGCGTCCGCCGTCGATCAAGCCGTTCACGGTATTCAGGAAGGACGTGTCGTCGAGGTTGCCGAAGAGCATGGGCACGAATTCGAACTTGTCCTGCGCCTGGTCGCTGAAGGCGGTCGACGGCGTCGGCGAATAGTTGTAGTACCACGTCAGATCGAAGCCGGACTGCACCCAGATCTTGTTGTCCTCGGGGGTCTTGTCGTTGGGCACGAAGACGAGGCCGCGCTTGGCCGAGCGCGTCTGCGCGTGGGCGACCGCCGAAACGGCGAGTAGCGCATATAAGGAACGCATACTGCTGCCGAATCGTATATTATGGAGTGGACGAACGAACGAACGGACGAACGAATCGAACTCCCAGATAGTACCGCCGGCGGTAGGCTGGACCACCAGAACCACAACTACCACGACCTAGCTAGGCACCGTGCCGCCTTTTAAAGACGGGCTTTTGCCTTGCGGAGAGTCTCTTATGAGCACAATGATGAGACTTGGCGTAGGATTTCAAATGTTTTCTCACAGATTGTATTTTCCATCAATCGGAGATATTCAAGTAGAACAGTTTGACGCATCAATTCGGCGTATCGTAGAATTAGTTTGGCCGAGAGCACATCCGGGAGCAGCGGAGGTGTGTGATAATTATTATTTGCGATCCCACCAGGAAACAGAAACGGAGGGCCACCGAGCTTTTTCTTAGCTGAACGCCTGGCCCGCCCAGCGTCTCCTATCCAATGCAGCTGAAAAATAACATGCATGGACAGCCCGTCTAGAACTACCTATACAACATGACAGCGTGGTATTGTAGCTATCAATAATAGGCGCGGGTGAGGAGCCCCAGGCTTAGCGAGAACGCCCAATACGAGCTCTCGATGCTGGGCATTCAATAATTCTACGTGTACCTGACACTAACACCAGATAAACGCCTGATAAACGCTTCCCGGTGCTTGCCGACATGGGTGCTAGGCCTAGACTAGATACTGATCAGCTCGAGATAGCGTATTCAGGCGCAGGTACGGTACAGCACAGAGATGATGATAAGCTACGCCTCGCTCGCTTGGGGGCCGGTCAGCCGGCCTATCCTATAATGACGGTCTAGAAACAGTAGTATTGGCAGATCTGGCGCGCTCAGCTTCTGCACCGCCAAACGAGTGCAATCTGTGCGGTATTGTTGAAGTCTTTTTCAGACATTGACAAGTCAATCAAAACGAAACATATCTGACTGATCAAAAAGTCAGGCGGGCACTTACACTAGTCGTAACGAGCAGTTCGGCAATTGGCATTGAACTGCTATTACTACACTATGTGTATCTACCTGCTCAATTACGCTGTGGAAACGGCCCTCCGCGGCCAAACCGTCGGTCGGTGGTCCGGGGAATTTAGAGCACGGGTCAATTAGAAGTTACATCGCTCTGGACGTTGTCGGCGAGACTACTGCACTTCCTTAACGGCGATGCATTAATTGTGTTGAAGGCCCGAATTGAGAGAGTATGTATATTGAGGGTATGTTTAGACATGTATTGCAATAGGCAGCGGATCCTGTCTACCTGTTCAGTAGTAGTATCAGTCGGCATTTTCACACCATTGATATACAAGACCGTAATGAGTATCGTCATGCATCATCCCCATCGCTTTCCAGAGCGATAGTTATTTAGTTTTCTATTTTCACATCTTTTGTCTACACAGCCTGCTCAGTGATAGCCGTCGTGGTCGAAACCCATATGTGCACCCAGTGGTGCAGACGCTTACCTTAGTAGCGTTGCGGCATATCCAAGAGGCGGGGCAATTCATCATCCGTATTCGGAGTTACTTAGTTGGCGATGTTGTAAATCTTCTGGATGCTCTGGAGCATCTGCTCGTGATTGATCTTGAGGTCCTTCAACAAACCATCCTCGAACCCAAACACCCAGCCGTGGACCACGGGGTACTGATTCTTCGCGTATGACTGCTGCACGGCGGCGGTCTTGATGACGTTGCGGCACTGCTCTGTGACGCTGAGCTCGACGAGGCGGTTGTACCTCGCGGCCTCGTCGCTGATGGCGTCGAGCTCCTGCTCGTGGAGGCGGTAGACGTCGCGGATGTTCCGGAGCCAGGGGTTCAGCAGGCCCAGGTCCTGGGGCGTCATGGCGGCCTTGACGCCGCCGCAGCCGTAGTGCCCGCACACGATGATGTGCTTGACGTGCAGGTGGCACACGGCGTACTCGATCACGCTCATCACGTTGAGGTCGGTGTTGACCACCAGGTTGGCGATGTTGCGGTGGATGAAGGCCTCGCCCGGCCCCAGCCCCGAGATCTGCTCCGCCGGGATGCGCGAGTCGCTGCACCCGATCCAGAGATACTCGGGGCTCTGGCCCGCCGCTAGCTTGGTGAAGAACTCCGGGTCGTTCTTCCTCTGCTCCTCGGCCCAGGCGCGGTTCTTGTCAAACAGACGGTCGTGTGTCTGCTGGAGATACTTGGAGATATCCGAGGGAGCCATGTTGCTGTATGGGCGGCTAGTATTATTGATATTGGTATTGGTATTGGCTGTAGGGTGGGTATGGGTAATAATATTGGGTGAGTTTTTGTTATTAGAGTTGTCGCTTAAATTGCTACAGGACCGACGTTGTTGTTGTTGATAATGCTGATAGCGAGAATTGAGGACAATAGGTGCTGCAGCTGCTGCTGAGGAGGAGGATGCTGCTGAGATAATTGTTTGCTTCGGGCATGCGGAGAGCAGAGACAGAGACCGGTAGCCTGCCCTCCCTCTGATCATGTGGCTTATCATGGATGGCGTTGCATGCAAAAACGAGGGAATTTCATGGATTAGTGTGTCTAGATGCGGGTGGACAACATAATAATCGCTCTATTTTTTTGCGCAGTATCACATAGAATTAGGTATGTCTTACCTCTCACGCCTGAGGCGCCAAGACGCACCGAGCGCCCTTGCTGATTGGGGAATGGAGGGGATCCGAAGATCCCTAAAATTCTCCGGTACCGCACCTTATCGTTTCTAGTGTAAGTTCAGTCAGTGTAAGACATACAGTACCGGCAGTAGGGACTGACGTATTCACGTCTTTCTTATTACCAACGTTCACAATCAGTCCAGACTTCCCTGGCTCCTTTGCAAATGTTTTGCCAATTTCCTGTTAGGAAACGAACAAATTATAGTGTGCATGACCACGAACAACACAGGTTGATGCAGAGCCACAGCATTGATCTGCTGTGCAGCAAGTGGTGATTATTCAGATCCAGTATGCTGCCCTCGGCCCAAACTCGCACTCACGTCGGAGTCATTGAGAAGTGCCATCGCCTATGACAGTCTTGGTAAGGCTAAGTTGACGATGCGCCGAAAAATGCGAGCGAAAGATTAGTAGTTGGCGCCCATTGCTCATCCCGATATATTTCCAGCCCCGGAGGAGCTTCTCGTCACTGTTGGGATATTGGCCTGAATGCAACCATGCTCATGAGCTGCAAGGGATCATGAGCCGCAAGGGATCGTGAGCTGCAAAAGATCATGAGTTGTGAGACAGCAGTGCCAGATCTTCGCGCACGTCTCTCAAACCCCATCTTTCATAAGCTTAATGCCAACCCTTGGCCTTTGGTGGTTATCTTCGGTAGGTCAAGACGGTTGTCGCCAGACTAGCGGCATGCAGCGACGTAAAGCATACTATATCAACAACGGTCGTGCGAGGTGAGCTCAGGATTTATTGCGCAGTCGCGGGTAAGCGTGGTCGCATTGCTATGAAACGCATGGGAAGGGGAATTGGGGGAGAGCACACATGAACAGTGAAGTAGTGAGAGGCATGACATAGACCCGGTACCACCTTAGATTCTTGTGAGAATATCATGAATGATAAGGGCGTGTTGAAAATCGCACCTATGAGGGTGAGACAGCCCATTCTCACAGAAGAAAAGGCTTACGTTTTTGCTTTCACAGCATGAAGATGGTAAGAGAGTAAGGCATCCGACAGCAGGGACATGCCTGATCGCGGTCAGCAACTTTAATTATTAGATTGCTGCATATACTCGTACCACCAGCATTTGCACCAAGACAATTTTAATCAATAGGATACCGCCATGATCGTAAGCTCTGCAAGCTTCGTCCTAGATAGTGCTGTATAAGAGATAGAAGTTGCCCTTCTGCTCATCGACTTCGACTAGGTGATGATTAAGGGGTAACTACGGGTTGGGACGTGACTACTCATAAAGATACGCCGTTGAATGACGGGCCGGGCCGGAGAAGCTTGACCGGGGCTGACACTATAAGTATATGCTGCCCATCGGATCGTGCCGCACCCGGGGAAGAGCAGCCTCACGGCGCTAGCACATCAGCAATAACGAAGAGAGATTATGCCGTTTGCGATAAGATAGTTCCCTTGTCTAACAAGACATTTACCTCCGCAGGAAGAAGGGGATTAGTCCTACTGGGCTACAGCAATATTGGAATCTCTGTCTTCTTTCTGCGGCTCTGACACGGTAGACAATAATTATTCACGATCTCAATCCCCCGAGACACCTGAGGGTACTGCCCTCGCATTTCCAAGCACCAATCTGGCACGATGATTCTCTCCTGCCATATTACCAGTAAATAAAGATTAATAACACGATATCCTGAAGGATGCTCAAAAGAGGTCGAGGGAGGCCGGCAGTAGCTTGAGTAGTAGGCGCCACGGGCCGTTTGTCAGGGTAGGAGAACAATGATAATAATGTTTGGACAGACCCGATCCTATCATTGCTGATCTACACTACACACATTTCTTCCATCTTGATGCCTCCGCGATTCCGAGCACACTCCTTTCATCTTCATGGGATAAATTTAACAATCGCGGTATCCTAAGCAACCTAGATGGAAGCAAAGACGGAAGTATCTGCGACAGCAGGATCTGACTCCAACCGCGCCGATCAGTACTCGCATCATGCGCTCCATCGTAGATATGCATACAACGTCACACCGATCATCCCGCTGTTTGCTCTCTCACCGTCTTCTCTCTTACATATCCATAAAAAGAATGTGGAGTTTGAGGATCTGATCTACTTATTCACGAGGAGGTATGCGGCTCGTCATGATGAGATTCTAGCCGCGATCTCTCTTCAGCTACTCTAAATAGATAAGCGAATCGTTATGAATTTCAGAAGGCACCATGATATTCAGACATGAACACAGAGTGCCCCAAATGTTTACCTGCTATTAATACTTTTGTATTGTTTGAAATATCAGTGAGCAGACTATCCGATATTCGAGTAGGTATGTACTGTACCAGTCAGCCTATTATGATAACTTCACGGCAAATTTAGCCCTCGCGAGATCATTAACGCCGAGCCAATATCCCAGTATCCCACGGGTATCCATACGCACACAATCGCAGTTTCCCATGTGTATACCTACGCCATCATAATAATCAAACAGACGCCGCCTGAATAGAGCCGCAAGCCAAAGATAGGTACGAAATTAGCACCGCCCAAACTAACTTGGCCAACACGTGTGATGCAGATGCACCTCGCTGCGGAGTATGCGTGCGTGCTATGTAACTCTGCCATGCTACCACGTGTCCAAGATCCCCGCTCCAATGCCTAATTAATGTACTATACGTAGGTGTCCACATTGAATGAAACAGTCGAAAACGGTCACGACCCCTCTATCCTAAAGCTTCAGTGCAGAAGGATGAGTGATAGGATTGATCCTTACGCGAGGTGCATAGTGTAGCTGGTGATATGCCAGGCAGACACGCGACCAATATGCCATGCCATGCCATCTACATGGCCTCGTCGATCAGGTACGGATCGTCGGAGATGAATCTAGCCGTCTTGCTGAGCGCAGCCCAGCAGTGGTGATGATGGTGGTGCGGTTTTCCGCCGTGATATGTCTCCCAGTTGAAATGCTCGACTTCGCCGGGACTGAACTGCCAATAGCGCAGGGGCGGCCGACGCAGGACGTCGAAGGGCAGTGCGTCTCGCGTCCCATCGCACTCGTAGCTTTCGTCGACCTCGTCGTCTTCGAAATCTTCTAGCCCAGCATAATATGCCTGAATGGGCAACGCGGGCGGAAACTCGACGGTGTAGTTGACATCCCCATCCCTGCCCCTCCGCACCGGGATTCGCTCCAAGTGGGACACGAGAGCGGGCTCGGGGATCCTCCGCCACGGGCCTCGGTCGTAGACGTCGAGGGCGATCCGCAGGCTGTGCAGACAGGTAGGCGAGTTCGCGAGAGCGGTGAAGATGGCGCCCAGGCGCCCGCTCTCGACGTCGTTCATCACGATCGAGATGCGTTTGGCGGCGGCGTCCTGATTGTCCTCGGTCTCCGGGCGGCCAATCACGTTGAAGGGCACGAGTTCGTGATATGGTACGCTAAGCGTGAGGTCGAGGTCGCGGACGTGACGAATGAGGTGAGACGAGCTGGGCCGCTGCACGAGGAAGCGGTGGGCTGAGAAGACGTCGTTGAAGATCAGTTTGTGGCACTCGATAAACGATTCCATCACTTCTGGATGCCTTGGCATGGTTGACGAGCGTCAGCATCTCGCTTCTAGGTGTGTATAGTATAATATATTGTAGTTCGGTGATCAAATGAGGAGAAATGGTGCGAGTAGACTTACATCTTTTTACACGTAACCATGAGAGCGCCAAGATCGGTGCGATCAATCGAGGTAGGTTTCCCATACTTGATCCTCTCCTCGCATCTCCAGTGACGCTGTCCCCACGTCGAGGCGAGTCTCCGCTGCCAGAGCAGCAAATCCCCCTGGCCGGAATGGCGCACGAAATCCATTCGATTTTGGATAAAATCCAGTTCCTCATCATCCTCTTCGTACATGACACAGCGAGTATGTACCCAATGGCCATCGTTGAAATGTAAATGGCGTCCGTTTGACTCGTGGTACATGTAGTCGTAGGGTCCTTGCCATACATAGGCATAAATCATCTTTCGTATCTCAATAGGCAGTTTCTGAAAGAACGAGCAGTCTTGCTGCTCATCGAATACGGAAATCGGTGTGGACACAACGGGTTTGGCTGTAGCAACTGTCACTGGCGAAGCCAATTCGCCAACCATCTTAGTCGCTATCGAGGCATGAGCGCTGGATCTCTTCGTCTTCTCCAGCTTCCGGCGAAGATAAGATCTCAGCCGAGAAGGAACGCTGTTAGCCATGTTCATTAAAATAAATTAGGAATTATGTTCTTTCAATTGTGTTGAATGTTGAAGGGGAATCAATTGCAGTCACAGGGTAAGGGAATGTCAAATTGAGTCAATCCTTGGGAAGGATCCTTGGGAAGGGCATTATCCAAAAACAGAACGGCAAGGGAAACACGAAAGGTACCCAGTTGGTCTTATATCAAACTCGTGGATCCGCTATACGAAACATTGTAGAACAAACAATCACAAGCAAGACATGGTATGGGAAACACAACGCGGTGACATGATCATGAGCCCCTCATCGCCCCATCTGGTATGAGGCTGGGCAGCTAGGTAGGCACATTAGTCAGTGTCTGACAGCAGCGGAATGCCGAATTATGGATTAATGGATTAATTCCCTTCGCTGCCTGAGACGCATCTTAGGGCTGAATTACACGTGTAGAGAGCATGGGCCCGTGGGGATGATTCGGACGTGACAACCTACAGATGCTGGAAGTGTCATAGTGGCAGGTGATCAGTTTCTATGAGTAAAATCGAGCAGGCCCAGTATCGTCAGACCCCTGTCGCTTGCCCAGTCTTCTGCCCGCCCTACACATAGTGTAGGTAGTACGGGAGCACAACATTAGCGACATGGGGTCTTGTTGGCGGAAAGCGTGTGACGAGATACGTATCTACACTAGTCAGTGTTGTGCAGGCGGATGATACGAAACCAGGCAGATCATTTCACGCCACCAGAACATGATAGAGGCTGAGATGCCGGCCTAGAAACAGAATAGCCCGGATTATATCTACGTGTAGGCCGTAACGGCTTCACTCGGCCGGTTGCTTTTGCGGTTCCGCTCTACTGGTATCCAATCATGATGATAGCGGTCTTGACTAGGGAGGCCAGCGTGCACGTAGGGCGGCCGGATGAGACAGGATGTCATAGGTATAATTATCAGGGTGCGCATGTTTCGGGCACGCACTCTGCAGCCTCTACGCAATGTGTACAACCGGCCGCGCAAAGCGCTCACAGTCAATAAGCCAATAATAACTTGGCCGTTGTCGCATATGCTGTTTACCCCCACTGAAGTCACTGCAAGCGAATAGCATGAACGCCTACAAGTCCGCTGCGCAAGAGAATCCAGTCTGAATGCCGAACTGCGGCTTCATGTTTCGCTTCTCGTGGTCCCTGACAACGCCGGCGACGTGTCTCTTAACGTTGCTATGAGGTTGCCCTCGGACTAGGTTCGGCATATGTTCTGGGGATTCTCATGTATTTACAGCCATACTGCCGACAGAAAACAACCAAGGCGCCAGGAATAACCTGATAACTCCCTATGCCGAGAACGCCTGGTTTCACAGTCACTGCAGCCCAGTGTGCAGCCTATCTCGTGAATATCCAATCGATTCATCTCCGTTCGGGTGGCTGCAGCGAGTTGCGGAGGAGACCAGGGTTTACCATCCTATCATCACCCCTCTCTTCTAAATGCTGGCACCTATCGTTCGCGGCATGAAGTGTAAGTTAAGTAGTGACTCAGCGGCCCCCCAAATCTAGCTACTAATTAGTGTAGATATTACATATAAATACTACACGAGACCTCAGAATGTCCTCTATCGACTACATACGAAGTACTGTATGATAATATGTGGTATACAAATATCTCGCGTAGAGTAAAGCCCTCATACTATGCTCCGCAACCAGGCAGAAAGAACAGAGTCTAGATTTCTTTCCCATCTCACCTCAGCAACGGGCCGCGCCAGAGACTCACATGTGTCGAAATGCATTTTTTAGCGTGACCGTTGTCGATGATGTAGGTGGTAGGCCTAGCGTGCGCGATCCGATCAGCTTGAAGGGCTCTCCCCTTAAATAAACTTGGTAGGCTAGCGTACCGGTCGGTTCGGGGAGTCTAAGGATCCCGCGCCGTGGTCTTGGGATTTTCAATCTGGCGTCCCTGCGCTTGGCAACATTTGGGGAAGCCAACTTGCTACCAACACTAGGTGAGGGTATAGTAGCGAGCCGCTGATATTGCTCTATACTAAGTCAAAATGGCCTTATTATCGCTCGAAGTTAATTAAAGATTAAGAACAGTATGATGCGATACGCAGCTTCGACGCCATATCTTCCTACGTTCCAAGTAAACAGACACTAATCAACTATTTAACCGACGCGAGATGTCACCGAAAGAGTCAAAGCAACCAATTATTTTTCAGCGTTGACAATTCTGCACGTTGAATCCTGCAGCACAGGACAGATCCTAGGATCCCCGGGGATATAACCCGCATCGGATTGGCTGGCACATGACCCCCGGCATGCATCATCATCTTTTCACTACTGTATGTAGGGTAGATAACGCGTGCGCGAAGCGAACAACACAACGTGGTATGGCCTCCGTATATGGATGCAGCAGCAGCAGCAGGCCGGCAGGCAGGCAGGATGCCGACGGACATTATACAGTAGGTATGCATACATGTATGTATGTAAGGATCCGCCTAGCTTCGCGCCTTACATCAGTGAGTGATAAAATCGCCGCGAAAGGAACCGGTTGAGCCGTATGTATGACTTACATGATAACAACCCGGTATTGTCACGCTATGAGTCTAGTCTAATGCCTCACACATCCAGGGCATTACATTAGTTTGGGGGTTCTTTTAAAGGTTGTATGTAAGACGCGAAGGCGTCGCCGCGCGACTTGATTCGTTGACCGACTACGCCCGTATCTCCAGGTTATCTATAAAGTCCTTCTCCGCGCTTGGTCATGGTGTGTAAGATGTCAGACGCTTAGTCGATGTCGCGTCGGTGTCCCTGTTCCCTCGTTTAAACCTGCGCTGTAGCGAGGCTCTATCACGCCACACAACCCCGCGGGTGGCGGCAACCTTGGTCCAGAGTGTGTGGATGGATGGATGGATGGATGAATGGTGGATGCGCATATCGCACATGAAAGCGCATTTCCGCCGAGCTCGACTGGGAATGACTTTTGTCGAATGAAGCATGAGATAAGAAGTTGCACATTCATGCTTCAGATCGCATAACGCATGGCCAATACCACAGCGCAGTTCCTCATCGGTGGCATGGGAAGAATAATCGGAATCGCGGTGTTCGGCTTCCAAGTCCTTGTCTCCCGCTTGCTACTTCGGCCTATTTCCATGGCTGATGCGTGCCAGCTTGACCGGCGCTCTATTCCGGCCTCGCACAACAGTATCTTGGCGATACATCTGGCCAGGGATTTTCGGCCTCACTGCTATGCTTAGAAACAAAGGGCCATCAAGTACTGACCACGACGTGCGTCGATGACTCATTCATACATATCCTGATGGGCATGTCGTGGATTGGTGGCGCAGCAGTCCTTTTAAGCTTGAGCTTTGAAATTTGCGATTCGCGATTCGAACAACGAGATTGTCGCCAAGCCGGCCTGACTCGGCCGAATTGCTTCGCTGTTTGAACTTTGAATCCAGTCGGCAAGCGCGGCTCTATACGCGGACGCATGAACGTGGTGTACATACTGTTCGTGTCGTTCGTGGATGGACTCGCATCTGATGCCGTTTCCGTGAAAACAAACGAAAGCATGTAACCGCACCCATAACCTTTGAATCAAACTTTCAAACCACTACACGAGCTCTACGCCATATGTTTGCACGATAAACAAAGCATCTAGGTAAGTTGACAGGCCAAAAGGGAAACGCAAGCCCAATTAATTAAAATATGTCGCCATCCGGCTGTCAAATTTCCGGCGCAGCTATCCCGATGTACGATTTATTATTGTGTCGTCTGTACGCACCCGATATTTCAACTTGCCAAGTCCGGCACGCAGGATCTCGCATGAAAATATTAAGATGATAGATTATTTATTACATCAGGTATTCGGTAGCGGCGACAGGCCGCCATGACATGACGTCTATCACATTTTAATCCGTGCTAACACCCACAACAACGAATAAGAAAATAAAATTGGAAGAAAAGGGGGCTTAAGAACGGCTAAACTGAAATTCAACTTGCATTTCTGATCTGTCTACCTGTAATCTCCGTCTTCGTAAAACCGATAAACGAATCTCAGGCGACATGCGGTTCCATGTCCCGACCCCTATGCCCGAAATGTATCTATCCATCCATCCATCTACTTATCCCTACCCGGCGGCGTCCCCTTCCAGGACTTTTCCTCCTTCTCATCCTTCCTCTTCGCCGGCTCCGGGGTATTCGGCGGCTCCTCGGTCGGGACGGGCTGGTAGCCATGGATGCTGGCGTCGTCGGACGTGATGCTCTTCTTTTCCTCCCGGGCGTCGATGGCCGCCTCGTTGTGCACGAGCTCGAAAGGGGGCTTGTTGCTGCCGTCGTTGCGTCCTCGGATAGGAAGTGAAGTGTCTGTGCTCCCGGTTCCCAGCGTGCCAGTGCCGGAGCCGGAGCCGGAGCCGGAGCCGGAGCCGGAGCCGGACAGGCCAGAGGGCTTCGGTGATTCACCAGGGCAGTTGCCTTCGTCGTGGCTGGTCGAGAAGCATCTTGTACACCAGGTCATCATCTTCACAGGGTGGATCGGCTTGTGCCTAGGTGTGTGTGTGTACTGGGGATAGAAGATCCGGAGAGACTGTAGATAGGTGGAAAATGGTTGCTTGTATTCGTAGATGAGACTTGAGAAGATAGATGCTGGAATGCAGTTGTGATGAGGCGATCGTCGATTTATGTACCTCCCTAGGACTCTAACTTGATCTCTCGAGCTACGTCGGCGGACGTTTGACCAGTTCCCTTCTGACCAGCGATGAAACAGACGCGTCGTACCGTGGCAGGCTATTTCTTGTTTATGGACCGGTAAGCAGGCTTAGTTCTATGCCGAGGTCCATTCATCGCGTGCTGAGATCAACGGCGGAGAGCCAGAGTGAGGCATTCGGTTACTTCGGGTAGTTGTTGGGTGGCCTGAGGCGAGCCGGGCCGGGCCGCAGGAGGTGACTATTTGTCGACGGGCTGGAACGGTATCGCGAAGGCCCAAAAGAAATTTCGCAAAAGAAAATGGGACGTCACCTTTGATATAAGAATACAGGCTCGGTGCCGACTGATACTGCTCTTTGCTTGTGAGTAAAAATATAGGCACAGCTCTTGCTTGGCTTCACCTGTATGTCCGCATTGGATGGCGCTGACATTTGCAACACAAATGTATTGATATTGCTGCGTTGTTGTGGCCAATAGCTAGTCGCCCTTCGACGTCGTCAAACTGAGTCCCCAAACCAGACAAGACGGCTGAACGTACTACACCCCTTACATTCAATTTCACGCCATAACCACAGTACTCCGTCGATAAGACTCATAATTCGGATGGTGCTCTCCCTGTTCAGTAATACATAAAGAAGAGCAGAGAAGGCAGAAGAGAAGACAAGATATGGTACACAAGTTGTTCATTAGCAGGCACCTAAGAGTCCTGTGACAAAAAGATAAGGAGATTTCTAGACGTGATTATCACGCCGTGTTGGGTTCATGATTCGTAACGGCGGCTAGTCACCTTTTGGTCTATTAGAAACATACTTCGTGAAAACCAAACCCGAACCGACCCTTTGGTATTTCAGATCTCCTGATGTGCACGCTAGTTTCCCCCCGTCCATTACCTCCTAAAATAAGCGTCTATTCACAGAGATTAAGAAGAGAATCGGTGCTACCGGCGAGCCGGCAATACCCCGTCGAGACAAGCTGCGATCTGCGTAGGCACCGTCAGTATCAGGCTCATAATAGATACTGTAATTGTGTTTGCATATGGGAAAAAAAAGATATTACCTCAGTACTGAAGACCCCTTGGTTCTCGAGGTATTTGCTCAGTCCGCGGACAAGTTCTATCTGCTCATCCACTGTCAAGCCGGTGATTGCCAGCTCCATAACGTTGCCATAGTTGAGTTTGTGTTGGGCAACGAAGGTCTGGTAGTAAATGAAGGCAAAGAAGCCCATGATGAACTGGCAGTCCATGCGATCAGTCATGCCGCCGTGTCCGGGGATCGAATCGCCGAAGTCCTTGATCTTGAAAGTACGCTTCAAGCCGGAGGCAAAGAAGCCGCCGAAGGGGGCAATGAGCGAAGCAAAGGAGGCGAGAACCACAGCGTGGAACTGCATGGGCTCGGTAGTAAAAGACAGGGTGGTGCCTTCGGGTAGGAAGAACAGGTACGGCAAGGTGTAGGTGTGTGGCAGGAAAGCCGGGTTCGGTTCACACTCAAGACCGGTGAAGACGTTGGCGCCAAGGTCATTCACGGGGCAGATGAAGTACTTGGAGCGCATCAACACGTTGGTCATTATGAAGCCCCAACCGATGGTCATGATCCAGGCACCGACGAAGCCCTCGACCGTCTTCTTGGGCGACAACTTGATGAGCTGGGTGCGGCCGAAGGAAATACCGCAGATGTAGGCAAATATGTCATTGCAGATGACGAGCGAGGCGGGCAGGAAGAACCAGATCATGCCCTCGAAAACGTTGTTCATGACGAAGTGGGCCTGGACAACAATGAGGTAGAGGGCCATGTGCGTCCAGGCAAAGTTGGTGAACTGGAACTTGAGGTGGCCGCCCTTGAGATTGGCGACGAAGAAGACGAAACCGATGACATAGAGCACAAAGCTGATGAAGCGGTGGTGCGTGGCGAGCGGCAGTAGTACGCGGTCAACGAGCACAATATGCTTGAAGTAGTAGATGACGGACTCGCCGTACAGGAAGTACATAGTGGTGACGAGCCAGTACCAGTTGAGGCTCTTGGTGGGCCGCAGTTGGCGCGCTCGGCTGGGCACGCTGGCGATGGCGATGACCTCCTTGAACGAAACGATCTGCACGGTGGTGATGCAGGCGATGATGTAGATGTGGCCCAGGAACAGGGCGGTAAAGAAGAGCCCGATCATGACGAATGTCCAGAACGTGCGAACGAGGAAGTTGGCCTTCTTCTTCTCGTACTCGGACGGCTGCGGCGGCTCGTTCGCCTTCTGTATACCGGTTAGCCGGATCTTGGCCGATATATCTTGATACATATTTATGTATGCGTTTTTGACGAGGGGTCATATGATATAAAATAGGAATGTTAAGACTTGAAGACGAATAGATGGGAAAAAAAAAAGAAAAGAAAAATACAGATGTTCCTTTTAACTCATGAACTCAAAGGAGACAGAGCCAAGAAAAAGACAAGCTGGCGAGAGGTATAAAAGATGGGGCCTGGAGACAACAACAACGGCAACAATAGTAACATCACAATCTCATAAGCATTATATTACCTCGCTGATATGGTCCAGATGCGTGGCCGTCGCGCTTCTCGTCCGCACCGGCGATCCGGAGCCATCCTCGCTCACTTCGCTCATACTGGATCTCCTACCATCGCCATGGCCATTCAGTCGGCCAGGAAAACGGACCCCTCGACGCGGTTTCGTCATGGCGATGCTGGTGCGCGCGCTCTTGTGACTTCCTCTGTATTCTTTCTTCTCTCTACAGCCCCAATAAGTAGAGCTGGGAGATTGGTTTTTTTTCTGTCCGTTTCGCGCAGGCGGCGGAATAAAGGTCTCGAGACCTCAAGAGAACGAACGAGTGTGTTGAGCGTGTGCGATACACGCGAGCGCAAGGACTGTTTGAGACAAGGTCGGGATCGGTAGCGACGGCGATGCTGACAGGGACGAAAATGGATAGTGCGCAGAACACGGGAACGCGGAAACGAGTAGTCGATGTAGACGAAGGCAGACACGCCAGATGAGCAAACGGTCAACTCGTTTGTTCGGATCTCCGCGATGGATTATGCGCGGTTATGTGGTCGGCTCAGAGAGCACGAGACGAAGTGCTGCGATGAAACATTAAACGAGGAGTATGACGATGACTGTTGGCTGAATCTGGGGAACAATAAAAATCCCCAACAGAGAAGGTCCCAGGCGTCGGGTCTTTCGGTGCTGGCTGGCCCTGGCGCTGGGTGCTGCTAGCCCAGCAGGTGGGCTAGGCGTCCTTAACTCCATCCATTCTCCCTAGCGCGACAAGGGATTTGTACCCAACAAACATGGGTAGTGGGTACTTGATGGGTGGATATGGCTTACGCTTAATATTGGCGATTAGCGTGTATTAGGATAGGTAGAAAGTACCTAAACTTAAGAAAGACTGACAAGATAGATGTAGCCAGAAAAAAAAACGATTCAAGTGACAAGTTCTTTTAATTATCTCAAAACTAGCGAAGTGAAAGTATAATAAACTACCAGACTCGTCTTGGCATTCGCAACAACTTTCTATCTTGAGTGTTTAAGTATGTATATACCATGCTGTGCTGAAAACCCGGATCCGTGCGGGGCTCATCATCTTCCCGGCACTCCGACAGCCTGCAGGTGTTTTTCACATGCTTGAAAACTTGGCAGTACTTGCTTTCTTAGGTAAACCCTCACGCAAGTGCACTGCGCTTGGGTCGAGTGACGCCATAAGTAAGTAGGTACTCAACACAACTGCCCGACTACTACAATACACACACAGAAGCAGTATGTGCTGCTCGTGGGAGTAGTGTTGGGCGAATCAGTATCGCTAAAAGTCATGAGTTTTGATAGCAGGCGTTTCTTCAGAATTTGACAATGTAATTTCAGTGTTCCCAAGCAAGATTCTCAAGGAATCCAGATATCCTACAATACAATGTACAGTTGCATACACCTATGCCCAAGTAGTATGCCTATGCCATTTTCCATATGTTGATGATAACCATCCCTAATTTGGGTATTTCCTCGAGTTGACCTGCCTTGTAAGCCAACAACGCCTATTCGCGCTTTCCGAAAAAAATCAATAGTCCTCACCAAAAGCCATCTACACCATATTTTGGCCCCTATCTTCGACCGGACAGTAGGGCCTACCAGCTCTAGCTGCCAAAGAACTCTCCTAACTCTTCTCCTGCTTCTGACGTCACCGCTAGCTCCAGGAGCTCGTGCGCCAACTCGGCCGTATCTTCTGACACCAAGTCATCCGCGAAGTTGAGCCTCGAGAGGCTAACCAGGTACTTCTGCGACCCGCCCGTCGTCTTGGCCAGTTTGGCCGACACGTCGATAGGCTGCCCGTCCAGTGGGGTCGTGACGACGAGGTGAAGCAGTAACATCGTGTGCGCTACCAACCTCTGGAGCCCGTCCTTGAATTCGTCCCGAATTTCATCCTCGCTCGCTAGTGAGTACTGCATGTCCCCATCGTAAAGCTCTTCGATGCACGATGCTAGAAACGTCACCAGTCTCGGAATGACCCAATCGTGTTTAACGAGATGAGTTAGCCCGAACGGCGACCTGGCAAACGTCGAGAGTGTCTGCAGTACCGCGAGTCGCACCTCGCGAACTTTCATCTCGTCAGCCTCCCATCGCAGCGTTTCGGTAAGATGCGTCGAGACGCGGTCGATTAGTAGCCGCGCCACCACATCCGGCGCCTTATCTGGGTTGATGGGTCCGATGCTGTCAGGGAATACGGAGGTACACAGTAGCCTCAGTGTCGCCATGAAGTCGCCGAGGGGCTGTTTTTGAGTGAGAAGCATAAGGATGAACTGTATGTGCACTTGGCTCCAAAAATCGACCGAGGGCGACGAAATGCTGCCGCCGACAGGATCCGATGTCGCGCAACCCAGTGCCGTCAGGTACAAAAGAGACAAGATCTTGTTTGTGTCAATATTATCCCTGAATTCCGTGAATTCCTTTGTTGTTGGGTCGCCGTCGGCGGGAGCCACGTTATTGAACCGGGGTATGGCGACTTGGTAACAAGCCTCCATTGCCACTGGTAACAGGGTCGGAGCAATGTATGGCGCAAGCGCAACAGTCTGTAGCTGTAGAGTGAAAGAAACGAGCGATACGAGCTCAATTATGGGAGCCAGCTGTCGCTGGATTAGTCGGGCTCATGCGCCTACGAACCAAAAGGGGAGAGCTACTTACGCAGTGCTCATGCATGCATGCATCCCACAGTCGGATAACTTCTAGACAAAATTGGATGGGGACCTGGGTCGGGTCGCCAGAGTTGCTGGCGGTACTAAGCTTCCGTAATAAGATGGAAGCGATGCTTTCATCCGGCCTCGATCGAAGTGTAAAGCGCGAGAGGAATTCAAACGTCAGAGGACGACCACGCCCGGCGCTATGGTTCAGCATGACGTTCACGTACTAACAAGATAATCAGTATAGAATGTCTCCTCAGGATAGGTTGTTTGAGCCTTACATTGAATGGCACGCTCCCGTAAGGGACGGGTGGCAGAGGACTAACGACAGCAGCATCATGGGCCCCTACACCGTCTAGCATCACGGCATCATCGGAATGCGTTTCGAGGGCCATGACGGGACTATTAAGAGCCGGCCGCTTGCGCTTGTTCTTCGTGGGCGTCTTCAAGAGCTTCAACGCCGGAGGTTCTACGACGGAGCCAGCCACAGCACCGGCATTCTTTCCCCGCTTGCCCTTCCCCGGACTGGCGGCCATCTCGACATCTTCAAAGCCATCTGCTACGCCCCAGGTCTTCGCAACGGGGTTCTTCTTGGGTGTCTTGGGGCCGTCTTGGCGTTTGGCACGAACGGCCTCTTCGCGTAAGTCTCGCCTCGTAAACTCGAGCTCGGTGGCTGCGGATTCCTGGGCAGCTTTGGCGGCTTCGACGGCGCGCTCCTGCTTAGCCAGTTGTTCGGCGGTCTGGGCCTTGATGAGCTGAAGCTGGCGCTCATGATCTTCGCGTGACTTCTCTAGGCGATTTCGAACAATGCTGATCTCGCCATCCTTGGTGGTGAGCTTGGACTTCAGATCCAAGATCTGTGCCTGGAGAGCAGCAATGTCTTGAGAGACTCTGCTCTGGTTCTGGTTCTGGGACGGCTGATATCGCGTCGTGGTTGAAGGCGCAGGGCGAGGGAGTGAGGGTGGAGGGCGCGGAATCGACTGCGAGGCATGGGGCGCAACTAGTGCAGGCCCGCGAGGTCCGGAGGGGGGCTGCAGACCGGCACCGAAGGGGCCGGGACGGAGTCGGCTGGCCGGCACAGCCATGGCCATGGGGCGCCATGTCTCGTTCTGTGGTCGCTGCGGCTGCTGCTGTGGATGCTGCAGCTGCGATGGCTGGGGTGGGATTCTCGACGGCAGCGCGGCAGGCTTCACGGGCGCAGGCGGCAGCGCATGCTTGGGCTGTAGGGCATCTTGCACCACAAGTACGGCGTCGTCGAGGTCGTCGTCGTCGAAGCTGTCGGCAGCCACGGCCTGCTCGTGGGCCTTCTGGGCTTGAGTGAACTGAATGGCGTGGTTCTCGAGCTCTTGGAGCGCATTGGCGTTGAGGGCGTCAAGATCATCGTCGGAAAAGTAATCCTCCATGGCGACTCCAAGAGCCAGCGGCGACCGCGAACCGGCCCATCAGCGCGATGCCGCGCCGGCTGATGTGGGCTCGCACGGTTCAAGCAAGGGGGCGCAGCCGCGGCCACCAACGGGCAAGAAGACCAAGGGATGTGCTAAGCAGATCGGGCGCCGAGCTGTCTGTTCAGGGTTGTTGACACGGGGGCCAGAAGATGAATGGCCAGAGGGCTTCGGTAGGTAACTACCTACTAGTAGGAGTAGGGAGATAAAAAGGTGTTTCACGTTTCATGCAGTGTACAAAGCGCCTGCCCTGCGCCAGTATGCTGGGTAGCTCCGGGATGGTAGGTGCATGTGGGTCAGGTAGGTAGTTGGGTGGGGGCAGAACGGCTCCAACCGAGTGTCGTTGTCTGGAGCTGAGAAGGGATGCCCTTACTTGCCTCAAAGCTCTTGCCTGTGATATCATGCCACGAGCAATGCATCTGATACAGTACATGTTATGTGTAATTTACCTAGGTAGCTTACATGATACATTTTAGGTGTGCGGTTGTGCGATAGCACCCTGCATTCTGGTAGAACTGACAGTCTCATCATGGCGACAACGCGACCCTCTCGATGGAGAGCTATCTACTCCGTACAAGAGGCGGAGATGTATGTCCCGGATCTTACACGGTCTTCCGTCTAAACCCCTAGCCATCACCACACTGCGAGCCACATAATCCGCCGAGCTCAGTAGTCATGGGCCAGTGGGAGGTAGGTTGAGCTCCCTCATTGCCTACATGCGGTACGGAGCAGGTTGTCTCGCATGTCGAAGGGATGACATACAGCAGATTGCATGACAATGCGTATATGTACGTACGTAAGGCTAGATAGCGACGTTGCCCACCTGGGCACTCGGCCTTCTGTCGGGCGAACTGTGATGTCAAGTCTGGTAGCCAAGGCCGGTGACGACCGACGCAGCCCAGTAGAATTGATTCCTCCGGGCAGGAGGTGGGCGCGCGGCCTCGTCTCGGTCGTGACGTCCCCGCCCTTGAAACGACGCTGTGATGGAGCCATGTTGGCTCTTGCTCCGTCCCCCGTGCTCCAAAACTCTGGGCAGCGCCTGGGCAACGGAGGGATGGCAGGAGCGACGGGATCTGCACGGATAAAAGGACAGAACGGCCCGTTTCAACTGTCTCACTAACAAAGTATAATTGAACAGCATGTAACGGACCCGACTGGAATGTAGTCTTACCTAGCGAGAGTACTCTCGTCTATCCTAACATCCGTCCACCCTAATACCTACCAATTCACTCGTTCATCCCTTGGACCAGGCCTTGCAAGGTCGTGGAGGCAGTCCGCCGGCATTTTTGGATTTTCACTTCCGGACCAACGCTTCACGTTGAAGATGCTGGGCATCATAGCGGCTCTGCTGGCGATTATCAGTAAGATGCTCTTCATGGAATGGGGCGGATCACTCATTAACACGACCTCCACAGCGTCCAGCTCTGGGCAGACAGCGCCCTCGTCCTGCCCCGGCGTCCCGGCTCCTCTCTATCCTTACAACACGGCCCCAGGGTGGTCGTCTATCAAGGTGGCGGACGGACTGAGTGGTCCTCGCGATCTGATCTTCGACAACGAGAAACGGCTGCTCGTGGTGGAGAAATTTGTTGGCATCAGCCAGCACACCGTCGATGCCGATGGCTGCTTTACCAGTAGTCGCCCTCTCATCTCCAACACCGGCCTTAATCACGGTATCGTACTGAGCGCCGACGGCAAAACTCTGTACGCGAGCTCGGCAACCTCTGTATTCAGCTATGCCTATGACCAGGCCACCGGCGATGTCGGGCCAGACGAGACCCTAATAATATCGGGTATGAATCCGGAAGGACATCCCACCAGGACATTGATCTTTCCACCACACCGCGCCGATCTCCTGGTTGTTTCACATGGCTCCAATGGCAATCTTGATCTGGAGTCTATGAATTCTAAGGTAGCTAGAGCCATTGTGAAGGTCTTCAACATATCGTCTATCCCCGAGGGAGGCTATAAATACGCCTCGGATGGCTGGAATGCCGGGTATGGGCTGCGCAACGAAGTCGGCCTCGCCTTTGACGGGAACAATATGTGAGCAAACCCTCTGTGCCGCTGAGTGATAAAGAGATAAGGTGAGGAGACTGACGCGCAGTAGGCTGTGGGGTGTCGAGAATAGCGCGGATGACCTCGTTCGCACGGTCAATGGCTCAACGACGGACGTACACCATACGAACCCAGCTGAAGAGCTGAATTTCATAGGAGACGTGACCGTGCCGAACAACAAGTGGTATGGCTACCCATACTGCTTTACGGTATGGAGTCCCGACGTCATGACAGACCGTACTTTCCAGGTTGGTGATCAATTCGTCCAGGTGCCTCGTGCTAATTTCACCGATGATACTTGTGCCAAAATTTCCGTGCCACCCGTTCTCAGTTTTGATGCGCACACGGCACCGCTGGATGCTAAGTTTGATGCTGATTTCGGCAATTTGTTCGTTACTTTGCATGGCAGCTGGGATCGACAACCGCCCGCCGGATACAAGGTCGTTGCCGTTCCTTTTGCCCAGGGTCGGGACGGATCGTACGGGCCTACCGCTGCTTCGTGGAGTAGCAAGGGTACCATTGATGTATTTTATCCCCCAGACGAGGGATTGTGTTCGGACACTACCTGTCTTCGCCCTGTAGGCCTAGTGTTCGACGCCGCCGGTCGCCTCTATGTCACAAGCGACGGCTCGGGCGAGGTTTTCTTGCTTTCGCAGAATGGAACTGGGCAAACGTCGCGCACGTAGGGCTAGAACCGAGTTACGATCTAGGTTAGGCCATAACCTAATGGATAGTCCTTCAAGAATATGATTTGGGCCTCTGAGCCATCCTATCCATCACGCACTATTGAAAGTAATTGATTACGGGTACCCTGTACTGAGAGTGCTCGTTATATTTCTATCCGCCCGGTATGTGACATTATGTATTGAATAATTCTACCACATTAGAATGATGCACACACAATCTAGTTCGGAGCTCCAATGAGTGAAGACACAAGGGTGACTATGACTAGTATATTCTGATTCTAAGCCTTTCAAGGGGGCATCTTATTTTAAATCGCCTTCGCCTACGCAACCGTGCTGTTGGGCATATCGGCCTGCTTCTCGTCGAAAGCCGCATCCAATCTATCAGCGTCTTTGTTACCACGTCGGCCAATCTGGTGCCAAGGTAGCTCAAAGAGGCGATTCATGCTCTCGAGCCCACGGCCAGCCGTCTCGGGCACGAAGAACCAGACCCATACACCACCCAAGAGGGTAACGGCCGAGAAGAACCAGAATGTACCCCCGGGTGTTATACCGCCTAGAGATGTGGGAAGTAATAGTACGGGCACGGCTCGGGAGTTGCCGTATTGGTTAGCAAAATGCAGCGTCATGGCGAGAGAAGTAGAGAGCGCACGAATGCGCAGAGGAAAGAGCTCGGCGGTCAAGAGATATTGCATCGAATTCCAGCCGAGCGCCCAGCCAACGCCAGATATGTAGATCATGGCGACGGCACCGCGGCTGGCCCCGACCTGGTGACTGGGGATCACGTAGTCCTTTACGACGCCCAATTCGGGTACGGCGGTCAGGAAGCCCGCGATGTAGATCACGGATATGGCCTGCAGGGCAATACCAATAAGGAGAGAGCGCTTGCGGCCGATGACGTCGACGAGGAACAGAGCGCATACGATGGCGGCGACGAATTTGACGATACCGAACACGCCGCTGGCCAGAAGCGACTCTTGCGTGCCCGTGATACCCAAGATCTTGAAAAGATCCGGTGCATATAGCGTGATCGAACCAGCGCCGCTCCATTGCGAAAGCAGCTGCACCATCAGGGCCAGATACAAGCGGTAGGCGTTGGTGGGGATCAGGAACATCTCCTTGAGCACGCCCGTCCAGCTCGAGCCTAGCGTGGCCTCCATCTCCTCTTCGTGCTGTGCGCGAATGGCGGCAATCTCTTGCACCACGTACTCGTGGTCCGGCGGGAGTTGACGGATGCGCGACATGGCTTTCACGGCGGCGGCGTCTTTCCCCTGTTTGATTAAATACCGTGGTGACTCGTGTTGGAAAAAAGTAAGGACAAAGATGAGGCCAGCGAAGATGATGTGAAGACTTGTTGGCACAAGCTGTGAGACGATCATATAAGTATTCTGCTGTCAAGGCGAGGGAGTTGAGGACAAAGGGGGAAAGGCAGGACGACTAGCTGAATGAATAGGGTCTAATGTCTTTACTTACCCATCGATTATTGGTTGTATCTCCGATGTTGACCTGCGCGCCGTAGTTGACAAAGTACGCGAGCAGGATACCGAGATATACGCAGCCGGTAAAGATACACGTGCAAAGACCACGGACGGAAGCGGGCGCTATCTCGGCGATATACACGGGTCCAACGACCGGGGTCTGTCCGACACCCAGGCCGGCGACGAAGCGTCCGGCGTACACAGCGCCTAAGCTACCTCCGTGTCCCATAAAGATCGCAATGCCCAATATCCACAGAAGACAGAGCTGTCGCGTCGCCCAAATACGACCAATGCGGTCACAGACCAGAAATGCGATGAGCGCGCCCGCTACCGATCCGACTTGCACCATGGCCGAGACGTTGGCCTTGATGTTGGCCTGCTCCGTCTCGCTGTAGCTGTCATAGTTGATGGAGGCCTGGAACGTCTTGGAATTGAAGGCGCCGCTGATCAGACCCTCGTCTACGCCGCGGGCTGCGCCGAGGAGACCGAAGGAGCACACGGCAAACCAGAGACGCCAGTTGAATACGCCTTTGGGCTCGTCCAGGTTCTTCAGCTTGAAGATGTTGACGGGCTTCTTGACTACTCCGCCAGCCATTGTGATTGTGGGCTGCTATAGGCTGTAGAGTGTTGAGTAAAGGGTATGGACAAGATAGACAAGAGAGCTTGTGAGATGAGGCTCGCAACTCGTCTCTCTACGATACCTATCTGCGGGGAATGGAAGACAAAACAGTAAGTAGTGGAGGCTCTCACTACTTATATGAGTTGAAAGCTTCATGGGTACTGCCATAGGGTCGTACTGATCTACCTGACCCAGTACCGTACCAATGCATATAGGATTGGGGGTCAGCTGCTCTATCTGCGGCTTGTTAACCAACAAAGGCATCAATGGTCCACGTGGAGAACAATTCCACACTTAACTAGATCCCGTTGCCTCGGGGTACCGGTATGGTAGTCCATCTAGCATCTACTTCGTACGTACGTATCTATCTAGATTAGATCCTATAATGGAATTTCGGTTTTCAGGTTTGTATATTAACATAAGATGACTGTCTCCCATCATTTACTCTTTCTAACATAATGGGTTTATGAGGATTTTCTAACTACCTGATACCAGAAGAAGATGAATACAAAACGGCTTCTACATTGACGAAGTGATTGGAGAATCACTGAAGGATGACGACATGTAAGCCGTCCCTTCACACTGTCAAGATACCTACCTGTCCACGAGCTCTGCGACTAGCGCGTAGTACGCGTGCGGGGTCTCCGCGATATGGATCCGTCAACCATGCCCAAGCTGGCCTAATGTGCAGAATTGGGTGCCGAGCACCAGGGGTCCTGGTACGGTAGCGAGATTGACCTGCTTAGATGGGTCTAGCGGATATTCGCGAAGTTGCGGTTCTGGATGAGCCGCAAGAGGATACCGAGGTTTTTTACTCCTTACGCAATGGGAATTTGAAAGACTTTTCTGATCATGGGTTAAGAAGAGGACTAGGTAGCGAAGTATATTAGTCTAAGGAATTTGAATACAATCGCGGTTCTGCGCGGTTGACAACTGCTTTGATACATGTTTCTAACTCAAGGCAACAGAGAAGTATGAAAACCTATTGGATCTAAGTTCGGTAGGTATTACAACACCGAGCCTCGCCATTGTCTCTACACTACCTTTGTTCTACCTTAGGTATTTAGTTGTGGGTAGCTCGGCTGAACAATTGGTCTCAAGTCGCTACACTAGTGTAAGACTTCATATTTTGTAATTGATATAGCACAGCAGATATATTGTTGAGAGCTACCTACCCAGTGACAAGGTCCATTCTTAGTATATGCGTCGGCATCGCCGAGCATCACATGCAGATTGCCTTGGATAAGGCATCGAGAAGTGCAGGAAGCACATTGATTGCCCCTCAACCGCAAATTTGTGTGTTAAGAAACTGTGTTGGTAATTGGTCCGAACACGGCATATTAGAGTGTAGAGGTAGAAGTGCCAAAGGTTAGATTGGATTAGAACTTTTGACACCGAAATGAGGCAAAAATGCAACTTTAGAAAGGCTGCCGTAGCGGGGATGCTTCTGCGGAGTATTGGTGTCTCGAGGATAAGGGTATAATTAATTTCTAGGCCTATGAAGGCTTTACCTACTCCCGGATTATGCGCACATAGTAATTCAAGAACCACATGATTAAGTCGAGAGGCGGTCAAGCTCATTAATCAAAGAAACTCTCACACCGTGTTTCTAGTATTGTGTACGTACGGTGCTACCCCTCAAATCTGGGGTCTCTGACCCCCAACCTAGAGAACGGCCCCATCTTACTCCGTACTAAGCAAACAATTACCGAATCCCCGCGTTCTACTCCGCAAGGAGAATAACTCTAGCCATGCAGAAGCAACTGGCTAGAGTAGTTATATACTTTATTAACTAAGTAATCAATAGGCAAGCTCAAAGGATGTTGCATGCTCGCTCAGACTGTTGCAACATGACAGAGAGTCACGATGGAGAGACGGCATTCGAGTCACCGACTCGATATTCAACGGTTCTCCCAGTCAACTGACTCTAGTCAGAAGTTGTATTTGCGGCCACGGCCTGCGCAACGGCACAAATCTGCTGATTGCCCATGAAATCGAAGACGTTCAGTGTAGCTTGAAACTCTCTTATGAACCAATTGCGGAGCTCAATCCCCATCAGCGAATCAACGCCGTAACTCACAAGACTCTTTTCGGGGTCGATCTCAGCAGGCGGAATGTACAAGGCTTGACTAAGCTTGATCTTCAATGCCTCTTGTACGATGTGGGCGCGTTCATTGATATCCGAGGTTTTCCTAAACAACGACGAAGGCTCCTCACTGGACTCGTGTGTGTTGTCGTGGTCACCTGAGGTTGCGGTTTTTTTGGCTGACTGGGCGAAGCGCGCAAATAGGGGTACTCTTGTACTCTGAATTGGGGCTTTCCGCTCAGCAAGAAAATCAGCCGGCGTTTTAGCACCGATAAGTACCTGGCTGTGATCCGGAGACGGGATCTCGCAGGACGGATCACAGTAAATGTCGAGCAGTGCCAGCAACTCGTTCTCTTCGATAGAATGCATATCGTTGACCCAGGTCCGCGTTCGCTGGTATTCCTCATTTTCGGATACGATACCAATGGTCTTCATCCAGCCCACGTCGATAGAGATGGATTTCTCTCCACTCATGGTTCGATGCCGTGCTAAAGAGTCTTGGAAGGTACAACCAGCCGCATAGTTTGATTGGGAAATACTTCCGTATATCCCAGAAAGGGAAGAGAGGAGTATGAAAAAATCCAATTGTCGGGGTAGAGCCTTATGTAAGTTCCAGGACGAGTCTACCTTGGAACGAAGGGTAGTCTGCCACTGGTCATGTGTCATATTGCCGAAGACGGCGTCCTATACAAGAGGAGGTGTTAGAAAGCATGGTTTATAGCGGACGGCCATGATGACTGACCTGGAGAACCATGGCTGCGTTGATACAGCCTTTTATGGGCGGCATGGTGGTGCGGCAGCGCTCGAGCACTATTTCAAGTGCAGCGGCACAGGACACATCACACATGGGCGCAAATATGTTGATGCCGCGCATTTTGAGATCAGCGATCGCTGACGATGCAGCTGCGGAGGAACCACCTGATCTCGAAAGCAAAATGAGGTGTCTTGCTCCTTTGTCTGTCATCCACTTAATTATTGAGCGGCCGAGGCCGCCGAGACCACCCGCGACCACGTAAGAAGCGTTGGCATCGAACTGCCAAGTGCTTTTCTCGCACCGCAATTTCTGTAAGTTGGCTTTCGGTCAGCTAATTAAAAATATCGTAATGCAGATTATCAGGTTAAACTATACTGACCCAAACCTCATCGGCAGGATTGGACATGAGCAGGATCCGTCCAATCTGCTTTCCGCTCTGCATGTAACGAAATGCTTGTTCAGCCTGTGAAGGCATGAATGTGTTAAGCGGCATCGGAGCGCCAATGATTCCACCAGCAGCGAGCTCGAGAACAGTGGCGCCCAGTTGCATAGTGTATTCTGGTTTGCTGATCACTATATGCCGTAGGTCAACTGCATGGAAGCTAACGTTTTTAGCAAAACACGCCATGTTGAGAGGAGAGTTGTTAGCGATATCCGTCTTCCCAATTTCGATAAAACGACCGTACGGTGCGATGCATTCCCACGATGCTTGTAGGAGATCCCCCGAGACCGAGTTAAGGATGACATCAACTTGACCGCACACGCGTCGTAGGCCATCGGCGAATGTTGCGTCTCTACTAGAAAATATGTGTTCAGCCGGAATATCGTGATGCTTGATTAAATACTCCTTTTTCTCTTCGAGTCCGACCGTAGCGAAAATTTCCGCCCCGACCATTTTAGCGACCATGACAGCCATTTGCCCTGTAGCTCCCGTTGCAGAATGAATGAGGATTTTCTCGCCTTTTTGGAGACGGGCAATATTCATAAGAGAATAATATGCCGTGATACCAGGGCCAGCCAATGCAGCGGCTTCCTCTAGCGATAGAAGGTCGGGAACACGAACGGCAAATTCCGACCTGCAACGGAAACTTGGACGGATCAAGTTGCCAGCAAAATCCCATACATAAACACGGTCACCTGGCTTGAAGCTGCTCTTCGAGCCTGCTTTTCGCACGATCCCGGCGCACTCGGTTCCGAGTGATTCGCCCGGGAAGCGGCCAAGGGCGACAAAGACGTCACGAAAATTGATGGGCCACGTGTGTGATTCGACCTCGATTTCAGAATATTCGATGCGATCATCATCTGAAGACAAATCTTCTGCGAAATGGATGCTGTCGAGTAGCCCGAGTTTTCCGACTACTAGTGTGCATGGCGGACTTTGTCCCCAGGGCTCGAGTCTTCTGCTTGGCGAGATGGAAGCTCTAACTGTTTGGGTCATCTCAACCTTTTCGGCCAATCGTCCTACCGTGAGCTGCTCCCCCCGAACAATGTATTCGCGCTCTGGCGATTCCGAGCAGAAAGATAGACGGGCCACTTCCGAGATATATCGTACAGTTTCAGTAAGATCTAGGCGCGATGTGCTAGTTTCTAGCGTCAAAGATACAATCCGCTTTTCGATATTTTCAATCCTTGTGGTACGGAGAAGGCCGTTCATCAAGCCGGCGTAGGGATAATCGATCTCCGCGGGACTGTTAGTAGCCACCCATATTAGATCCTTGGCTTCCAGCAATAGCGACTGAAGACTCTTGAACTGCTCTTTTGACAAGGATGCGAGAAATTTCTTGTTCACATCAAGAAGAACAACGACTACCGAGTTACGCAAAAGCGACGCATCTTTCAATATAGAGTTAGTTGTCGCTATTTTCGAGTTGTGCGTTTCGCCAATCATCGAAGCAAGAGCTACTTGTGTGTCTGATTGGTCATTGACGAGCACAGTGAAGTCGATTTCAGGTTCTTTTTCGCTGAGAGCCTCATCACAACCCTTTGCGATCATCACCGCGCATAGAGGTGATGCTCTGTTTCCTTGGAAGCTCCAAGTCACATCATTGCCAGAAAATTGAGCTTGTTGGAGAAGGTTATGCCACTGCGTCTTTGAAACCAATGGCCCCCCAGCACGCCACTCTTCAGCGCAGTTCCACCAGCCAGGGAGAACACCAAACCCAATATTTAAGGCTGCATTCTGAGTGTCTACCACTTCTATATTGATTAGATAGCCTCCGTGTTTAAGAAGCTTTCGGACATGTTTCAGTGTTGTAGCGAGGTTGCTTGTGGCGTGAAGAACGCTTCCCGCGATGATAATATCGTAACTTTCGGACAGGAAACCCTGACTTAACGGGTCACGCTCCAGGTCAAACTGCCGGCATCGCACTCGATTTTCAAAGCCATGAAAGTGTTCTTTTGCGGCTTCAAAGTAGCTTGCCGAGATGTCTGTATAGTCGTAGGCGGAGAAGCTCTGACCACCGTGTAGCGCTTCGTGCTTGCGCAGCAACGATAGGATATGCCGCGAGAGTCCACCAGTTCCAGCTCCGACTTCCAAAATCCGTAGGTTTGGATTTTCGTGCGATGCCAAATTCATAAACAGTTCTAAGCGTTCGTCGCATGCCATGCCCAGGGTCGATGCATAGAAATCTTCAGCTAAATTGGTAGAAAACATGAGTTCCAGAGGATCTGTCTTCCCTCGAAGGATAGAATCGAGGCTCCGAGCTACCACGGGAAAGACTTTCCAATCCGGTTGCTCGTGTTCAAGGCCTTCCAGAACACTGTCTTGCTCGACGGTCGTGAAGGGTAGACTTTGAGAAGAATACCAAGTCTGCTGTCCAAGTTCTTCTATCTTTTCCATAAGTCTTGTAATGTGAATAGGATTGTCGTGTCTCGCTTGGCTGGGCAGATTTGCGAGGACACTGGTAGCTTTAGCGATAATGGCGAGCTCGAGTCTTTCCATGTACCCAATCTTTTCAGCCCAACGTTGATCTCCGTTACCAACTTGCTTGCATAAATCGTTGAGCTGATTTGAATTTAGTGAGCTGAGGCGTGGTTGCCACTCTATCTTGTGCAGTAATTGCGGCTTGCTGATTGATAGCTTGTCAACCTGCCGGTCAGCCACAGACGATACACAAAAATTCCCTATAACACACACAACTGAGTCTTGGTCGTTGGTGATAGAGATTGTAGCCTGTGCGCCTCTCTCGAATGAGTTTTGAGAGACGGTAGACATGACATGAAGCTGTGCGCCGCATGAACCTCGGGCAGACAGCCACATGTTGAACAGCTTGTGAGGAACCATGGTATCAATAGGGTGTTTAAGGCCTTTAGAAACTTGTGTCATGACTAGATGCAGGGCGGCATCAAGATCAATAGGATGCGGATATCTTGGCTGATTAGGATTGTTTGCGAAAGCATCGATACGAGCGACAGATGTTCCGCTTCCGTCCCATTTTATATCCTTGAGAACTCTGAAATTTTTCCCATACTGAAAACCGTGCTTTTGCATGAAAGTGTAGAATGTCCGATGATTAATTTGGAATTTGCAGTCGGAATTTGCTTTTCGGTGATCAGAGACAATACGCTTCTCTCTCATTTGATGTTCTTTGCCACCGTCAACCGAGGTCTCACCACCAGCATAGTGGCTTTGAATTGTAGCTCTGAAAGCCTCAGACCACCGATCCTCAACGTAAGAATGAATCTTAACTTCAAAATGAGTCGAGTATTTGCCATTAAGAGAATCGATGGTCCGCAAAGAAATCACAGCCTCATGACCATCTTGTAAGGTTTTTCCAACGAAGATCGGACTCAAAAAATGAGCTTCTTTAATCATATAGCTGATTATAGGCCTCGAGGAAGAGGCCATCTGTTTAACGGCTTCAATCGCCATCACTATCATCCCAGTACCAGGAAACAGCATTTTTCCAGAAATCTTCCCCAAGATTCGAGTCAGCGAGAAATTGGGCCTAAAGTATGAGGATCATTGTGGAAAAGAGGGGAGGTAGCACTTACAATATGGTCACCTAACCATGGAAGGGTTTCTTGATTGGGGAAGGTCCTCCACCTCGGCTCCATTGGACACCAGTCGTTCGACCTCGCTCCTAAAACATGATATTCGCCAGAGCCGCCAGGGAGTCGATAACCGCTGCTCAGCCTGGACTCTTTCCAAGAAGTCCTAGAATGGTCAAAAGGGTATTTTGGATAGTCAATGACATGCTCGATTCCATTGCCGCCAGAGAAAGGCACGACTGGTGCCATGTTAATGTTGTATCCTAGACAAAACAACTGTCCCAAGAGCTCTAAAAAGTTCAACTCGGCAGATTTTGACTTGTTCAATGCCGACAAGTAGTTTATTTCGCCGATCTTGTGCCGCTCCTTGTCAAGGCTTATTTGGTGTTGAATTATATCTCTCAAGGGTCTTTGTAGAGCGGCGTGAGGGCCAATCTCGATTACTTCGGTAACCATTATTGGGCACGAGCCTTTATGCGGAAATGGTTGTAAGCAATTGAGCATAGCAATGGAAAATTGAACCTTTGAAACCAGATTTTTCACCCAATACTTCGTAGTCTTCAAGATGGTTCGATCAACGATTTCTCCGGTGACTGAGGAGACCATGGATGCGCTGGAGCTGGAATGCCTCTCCTCTAGAGTGCCCATTAACTCAATGTATTCATCTGCTGCGTTGTGCATGAAAGGAGAGTGATAAGGGACCCCAACATCCAGCTTGTGTGTCCACACACCGATTTTGTTAGCATGCCTTTGCACAATGTCCGTGACTACCTCCGGGGCAGCAAGCGTGCAGTTGAAAGGGCTGTTAACACAGGCTACGGTAACATCGTTTTGATCAATTTGCGGCTTAAGGGAGCCCAGAAATGCCGGTATATCCTGCTGAGGCAATTGGATAGCAATCATAGCGCCACTCGGCTGTCGACGCTTGAGCTTGCCGGAGACCAGTCCTCGAAAGTAAGCCACCTTGCAGGCGGAGTGGCGAGACAGAGCGCCAATTGAATAACTAATAGCTCATGTGTGAGTTTCATGAATATGAAGGAGGACAATGTTCGATACTTACGCTGCTGCAATCTCTCCAGAGGAATGGCCGACAACAAACGCAGGCAGGATCGCCAAGTCCTCCAGCAGGTCAACAAGGGCAATTTGGAGTGCTGAGCATAGAGGCTGACTATAATCGGGCTCATGGAGCTTGCATTCACCCCGTAGTGCCTCTGGGCGGAATTCGTGACTTGTTAGTTGCCGAGCTCTTCATCAACTGAGTCAGACGCCCATGATTTGACTTACCGAATATATCCCACTCAGCACCGAGGCTCCTGAAGATTTCGCCTGATTCTCGAAGGCTCTTTTCGAACGTGTGATAGCGACACAGTGCTAAACCCATGCCTGCGTATTGAGCCCCCTGTCCCGTAAATACGAAACAAGCATTTGGTGCATCAGATGATCGCACGGGTTTTGGCTCGGATAGAAGGCCACCTGATGAGCAGACTTGTGCCGTCTCAACAACTGCTAGCGCACGCCAGAGCAGACGACTTCGTCTGTGTGTTAACGTTGTGACTAACTGGTGAAGTGACTGTTCCGTTGTTATAGCACCTGAAATGAAATCTTGATAGTCACGAATCATCCGACGAAGAGCAGCCTCATCTGCCGCACTCCATATTAGTAGCTGATAGCTACAGGCGGCATTTGGCAGCTCTTGGGCGCCGTTCAGAGAGCGGCTCGAGTTTATCGAATGTAGTAGCAAGTCACCATTGACATAAGGTTTAACGTCGCAACGATGTAGTCCCTTCAGCTTTCGGTCTTCCATAAAGTGGTAGGCGTCGTCTAACACCACATGTGAATTTGTCCCGCCGACTCCGAACGAGTTGACGGACACGCGACGTAAGCCTTGAGACGGCCATCCGAGATTTTGGGTAATAACCTAAGCTGCTGTATTAGCACTATGTTAGATGACGGTAAGCTCAAGCTCACATGTATCCGGCCAGAATCCACATCGATATTTGGATTCAACTTCTCGAAGTTCGCTTGCGGTGGTATAATTCCGCGTTCAAGAATTAAGATGGCTTTAAGAATTCCAAGAATACCTGAAGCCCCTTCAAGATGGCCGAAGTTTGCTTTCAGGGAACCGCTAAAGATTGTGAAAGTGAGTTTCTGGGCGCCAGATCATGTGAGATTTTGACACCTACACGTATAGGGGTGTTTGAGGAGAACGAAATTCTCCAAAGACGTCCCTGAGAGAATTCATCTCAATGGGGTCCCCAACAGCAGTACCAGTTCCTGACTTCAGATTCAGTTTCCATGGGAAAAAAAGAAGCGATGTCGTGAAATAAAAGAGCTGGCTTACCATGTGCCTCAATATAGCGAGTGATTCCAGGATCAAGGCCAGCTTTTGCGTAGACATCGCGGATGAGTTTTGCCTGTGACCTGGCACTTGGCTGGGTCAAAGTAGGCGTGCGCCCATCCTGGTTGGTGCCAGTAGAACGAATGACAGCTCGAATGACGTGGCATGACTCAATGGAGCGAACAACGCGTTCCAGAACAAGAGCCACGACGCCTTCTCCTCTTCCGTACCCATTAGCGCGATGATCGAAACTGAAGGAGAGACCATCAGGGGACAGAAGACTCATATTGGATAGGTATTTTGATGTCTCAGGAGTGAGTAAAATACTCGAGCCAATCACCAGAGCCTAAGGAACCTATATCAGCTGAAGTGCTTCCCCTTAGTGCAGTGCGTACAAGTGACGCATACCGTTGTTGCATCACCGGTTCGAAGCGCCTGGCAAGCGAGGTCCAGAGCCGCCATACTGCTAGAACACGCGGTATCAACGTGGACACTAGCTCCCTGAAGATCGAAAAACCAACTGATACGATTAGCCAGGATCGACATAGCGGTTCCGGTAGCTGTCATGATTGGAGCAGTGTCCGGATCTTTGGCAAAGATTCGGCACATGTCATAAGCCATTGAACCTGTAAAAACGGCAGTTTTGGATCCTTTCAGCTGCTCCATTGAAATTCCAGCTTTGAATTATGTTAAGCAGAGCACATTTTGTCTTGATTTGAAGTACTGACCATTCTCAAAAGCATGATAAGCTGCTTCCAGAGCCCACATTTGCTGGGGATCCATTGATGTCGCTTCTTGTGCTGTAATTGAGAAGAACTTCGCATCAAATCCATTCTGATCCTCACTCAGGAAGTGGCCCTTCTGACTAGATAGCTATACATGGTCATTAGCCGGATTGAAAATGACCGAGTACATAACTTTGATCATCTCAAGTGATGCATTGACTTATAAGCAAGAGGAGCATACCGTCGTACGGGCAAGCGGCCACATCGACGCAGTATTTCTCCCTTCTTGGAGAACCTGCCATAGTGTTTGTTCATCGAAAATATTGCCTGGAAGTTTGAATGCACAGCCAATTATGGCGATGGGCTCCATTGTGTTATGAAAACTTATTTGAGAAGATTGACCAACAATCAGTGGGAGTTGTGGGTAACGAGAAAAAGAATGTAGTCTGAAAGAATATCTCGTGACTCTAATCGAAATGCAATGGAATCAAATTATAATCAGGCTTCAAGAACGATAACAACTTTATATAATTGAGAATTCGTCAAGTACAAAAGTGTGGCACCTTGGAAAAGAAGGGTAGCCATACCTCCACAGCCTTTTCTGATGTGTATTTGCGCAAGCGGGAAGGATTGTCGATGTAACATACTTGGCCAGCACAACAAGGACTCAACTGTGTGAATATAGAGTCACAGAACTGTGTGTTACTTGTTACGTGCACGATGCAGCAGGCAGACGCGTGGGAGTTAGTGATCAGCCCATGTCGCTGGCCTAACATCCGTTGGAAAGCGCATAAGCCGCCCCAGGACTCGCTAGACCAGATGAGATTCTATGAAAGATACAGCTACTTTGAAGAAGAGGCTATGTGCCTGCAGTAGTATCCTCGACGCGGCCTGAGACCCGCAGACCACGGATAGCCCCCTCCCTTCATTGGCGTAAGACTTGCACCATGTCCCAATCTGTATTAGGTATGCACTCATTTAGAAATAGATCACTCTAAAGCTACATCTAACTAGGCCCCTTTATTCAACCACATCTGAAATCTTCCTCATAGATGCGGGTCTGGCGATTCTTGAGGTATCATTTTCTGGGGGCGTTTTAATAATAGAAGAGTGCTGAGCATTTGAGCTCCAGCACTAGCTGCGAGAAGTAGCATCTGATAGTTGTATGCATCGGCGAGCACCGACTGCAGAGCCTCTTTCATTTCGCTCGATGCATCGTGCATGTAGCCAGTCAAATTGTATTGTGTTTCGAGACCCTGTATCCCTATTTCCGACAATTGGCTCATAACATGACCGTTGAAAATGGCAGTGGCAGCTGCCAGAAATACCGCGCCGCCTATCATTCGAAATTGGCTCACCGTAGCTAAAGCAACCGCTGGCTAAGTTCAGTATCAGGCCTGAATATGGTGCTATGATCAGACCTACCGTTATCGCGTTTTGTGGTAACGAAAGGGATCATGAGATATAAACTTTGATAGTTCATTCCCACTCCAAATCCGGCGAGTATTTCGAATCCATAGGTTCTTGGATGGAGCCTAGGCTCTGTAGACAAAGTGCCTAATAATGCGAAACCAAGTGCCTGCAAAGTCGTTCCCACCGGAACAATCATCACCGGAGCAACTCTCCACTTGCTTGCCACTCTCGCGCCGACCACACATCCAACAGGAAAAGCGGCGCCAAAAGGAATCAGTCTTACACCAGCATCGAGCCCTGATAGACCATTAAGAAGCTGGAATCTCTGGGGCAGCTGGAATACGGTGACTGTTAATGACCCGCCGAGGAGCACGAATTCCCTACCATTATCCTGTAATTAGCTCCAAACATTATAGAATAATGCTCGTTTTGACTCACAAGAGGATGCCAGCGATGACCCTGTCGGTTAGGAAGCGCCACGGCAGTACAGGCTCCCGAACATCATCCTTCAGTGTCACGCGACGCTCCCAGAGTATCAAGGCTCCCCATAACAACGCAGATGCGGACAACACAGTTATCACAAATGCAGATTTCCATGGAAATTGATTTCCAGCCTCTTGCAGTCCCGCAGTAAGTAAGACAGTTGCAGCTAGGAGTAGAAAACACCCTAGAAAATCGACGCGCTTTAAAGGGGTTTTGGGGCTTTTTTGACGAGTATTACTGCCGCGCGTTCCTTGAAAAGGAAAATTCCAGGGGAGCGCGAAGAAGATGAGGGCAATTGCTATAACACTCGGTGGAAGGCAACACGGAAGTCAGCAGTCAGCAATTGAACATGATGCTTGATCTCGACTGCTTACTTGATGAAGAATATCCATTTCCATGTGGTGTAGGAACTGATCAGCCCTCCTAGAAGCGGTCCTAGAATGAGCGCGAGCGCTACTGCAATGTTAAGTTGCGCGACGAATTTGGCGTATTTCTCAGGAGGTACAAGTTCTATAACAACTATGAGACTGAGAGCTAAGCATCCGCCTCCGCCTACGCCTTGGAATGCACGGAACACGATGCTACATCCCCAGTCAGCCGCCCCATTTTGCGCGAATCAACAATGGCAGAACATACAGATCAACGAGAGTTGTAGAAGCCGCGCATGCGCCGGAAAAGATGGCGAATACTAGCGCCGATGCTAGGAGGATAGGCTTGCGGCCAAATATGTCACTCAGTTTTGCAAGTATGATGACAACACCTACGTGTGGAGGTGGTTAACGATGAAACAGAGCCAAAACGGGAGGTAGCTCTTGCGTGTACATACCGACATATCCGAGTAGGTAGCTCGAAGCAACCCAACTCGCGTTGTCGAGACCTCCCAGATCATCAGTTATGGAAACGAGAGTTGTGGTCACAATCGAAAGTTCAATAGCAGTCAAAAATAACAGAACTGCAATTCTGCGCAGGCTTGTCAGAGTTGAAAAGAGCTGCAAGGTCTGAGTACTCCGCTGTCTTACGCGATACTGACGGACCACAGAGGCAGTCCCTGCAGATATTCCATTTCGGACGGATTCGCCATCGCATCATCGTCTGCAACGATGCTGGCAGTGGGCGTCGGAGTAATGGCATGTTGGGAATCTAGTGCGCCGCTCCCTTCAGGTTTGGGCTCATATGACATAATGGTAGACAATATTATTCAAAATCTGTCGAGGTACTACTATTTAAAGTGCGATGAGAGAGCAAGATTGGTAGAAATTTCAATACGTTAAAGCCTTTTTTTATAATAGGACTGTCGGTGCGATAAGCGTGCCTGTTAATAGATGAGCCTCTACTCTGCGAACTCAGGCTACATACCTACCTAGGTACCTAGTTTATGCACATACTGCCTACATGGTTAGGTTATGAAGATGCATAATATCTTATATCTAGATAGGTACCATTGATTCCCGGTCTTAACCTCTACATGGCCGTAACAAATTTACTGTCCTACATTGTAACCACGGCGGAGGAGCTATCGGTTGATCTGACACTAATGCACGGTCTTAAAATGGGTAGTAGTGGGTTCGGCGTCTCCATGCATGGGACTGCGCAATCCTATGCCCTAGAGCACCGATGGAGGAGTAGTTAGGACATGTTACAGTAAAGATATTGGCGTTGACAATTCTGACGATATTGCGCGGAGCTAGTTTGCGAGTGTCACCTAATTTCGTCGTATACTACCAGTTTAGGAAGTTTGGAACGCACCGATTGGTAGTCGCTTGGGGGCCATATGCACGACTATCCAACTATTGGAGCGATACAGGCTGCAGTTGAGCCAACGTGCTTCGCGTAAATGCATCGTAGCGCATTAACCATATACGACGTAACGCAGCGGCCCGAATGCTGGATGGCATCCAGACTGGAATGTGACACGCAGACGAAAAAATATGCTTACTCGGATAAACGGAAAGCCCTGTGTTATGGCCGGATGCCGCCGTGCGCGGGACGAGCCTATTTCAACATGCGCCTTGAATTATCTTAGATTTTACGGGTTTCTTGCAAGATCAAGTTTCAAGCTTGATGGACTTATGATAATAATAAGAAAAACATCGTCGTGCTCGGCTTGTAGCTGCTATAGACACCGCAATATTATTGCTGAATGATGATATACTAGTTCAATTTAATGTGACAAGCATTGGGAAGTCCTTGATAAGTATTAACCTCCGTAGTAAAGGTATTTGAAGTTCTCCTGGCTTTATACTCCTTGCTTGTCCTATCCCTGCATTGCTAAGTCATCAACATGTTGGCAGAGTCAGATCACGTTTTCTCGAATGTGAAACAACAGGTTGGGTCCGTCATGCGAAGCCGAGAAGACATCGTACAGCTGGAACTCATCCGTCCTTTCTCTCCCGTCTAATTTCCCTGCCTGCCCTCCACCTAGTTCGCCTACAGACCCCGATGGCTTCTCAAAATCAAAGTACCATAAGAGCTTCGCAATAGTAACACTGGTTTCCAGGTAAGATATCTTCTTCCCCGGACATGACCGCGGCCCGACGAGGAAAGGAATGAAGGCTTTGTTCATAAGGGCATGACCTTTCTCGTCACATTCAATCCAACGTTCCGGCTGGAACCGATAGGGATCGGGGAATATGGATTCATCATGGTGTAGAGCATAAGTACTAACAGCCACATTGGTGCCCTTTGGGATGATATGGCCATCGATGCTGAGAGGGCTCGTATCGGTATCGTCTGGGTCCTGTTCTCGCCAGAGGGTCCCTATTGTGGGTGGTGCCAATCGGAGGGTCTCGTCAATACAAGCACGCAAGTATCTGCAACTTGCTAACTTTGGACCATCCTTGATGGAACTTCCAGAATCAAAGGTGGAACGGATTTCTGCAGCGACTACAGCATAGCATTCAGGATAGCGGGACAAGTAAAACAACAAGGCTGCCATTAATGTTGCAGGAGGGGTTCCACCTAGAGATGATATCGCGTTAGAACAACAGGGGGTTTCGAACGGGAGAACTTGAGAGACCTGACTGACCTGCTGACACGAATACCAATGCCTCAGACCAAAGTTCACTGTTCTCGATGTCTCCTGACCCTTCGTCTAAGTTGCCAGCTGCAAACGAGTAAAAGTCTGACATTGAATGCGTAGCCTGAGCAGTTCTCTGAGCGACCATCTCCCCTAGCGTATTTAGTATTCTCTCTCTTATTTTCTTCGTAAGGAACTTCACTAATCCGTCAAGGGCTAGAAGTCGTGGGTACTGCATAAAAAGGCTAATGCGTGCCCGTCCCCTATCAAAGCCAGATGGAAGATGACGATTAGTATCTGACTTTTGGAGATTGAGATCATAGCCAAAGGCAAGATGTCCGATGATATCCATCACCATTCTTTGCAAATACTGTGTCATGTTGAGCACTTGTCCAGTCTTAGCCGACTCGTGAACCAAGCTGATGAAGATGTCAATTTGCGCGAGAATGATGCGTTCGAATTCCCTAAGCGCGCGGCCTTCAATGGGCTGCGAGATGATCTTTCGTTTGCGACGATGCTCGTCGCCATCTTTGATGCTTATTACGTTGAGGGTCTTATTTCCAGTCATCGCTCGATATGCGCTAGACTTAACCATCCTCGGATTTTGATAGATATCTTTTCTCATTAGCTTATAGTTAAGTCGTTGGAGAATGCAGTTGGGAGGCTTACCCTGCACAGCATTCACAGAATTGAATGTCAGTCTGTCTGGACCTATTCTTATCACAGGGCCTGGTCGGTGATTAATCAAAGGGACAAGAGTTAGTTCTTGTATTGTCGCAATATGACTGCGGGAGTGTCAAATACCATACCATATTTCTGGTGCTCTCTGGCAATAATGAGATGCGACCTTTTCGTCAGGGCCAGGAAGGCGCCATACAGACTCGACAGCTTTGCTATAGACGGACCGGGATATTGTCGCAGTGGGTGTAGTACGAAGCGGTAACTAAGAGCACAGAGTCTCTTCACGGGCGCACATGTTATCAGCAGATTTCTACAGGCGTATGTCTCAGGCACATTACTAACCCACGACAGGAACAGTGTGACCGCAATCACGAGTATGTTGGGAATAAAACTTGGCATATTGAAGAACAACAATACGCATTGAAACAGAGATAATGATCATCTAAGATACAGCTGTACTTCTCGTCGGGCAAGATGGGAAGAACAAGATTGAGGAAGAGAAAAATGTCTAGAAAATCTTGGGTGTCAAGTTGGGTGGCTTAGGACTTTAGGTACGGGTGGGAGCAGATATGCAGCTAAACGTATTACATACTAACACATGTTGTTAAAGGGACAAAGAGGCGCCATATACGCAGATTTACGGAGTAACTTAGGCGCCAAAGTCTTCATGAGGCTCCCTGTAACAACAAATGACACATGTTACCCCCGTCGTTGCGGTCTTGTCATGTAGGCAGAAGTCTGCGCCGCCAGTGTGTGAAGGTACCCTACGAGGGGACAGACTGGACAGTGCGTAGAACTCACTCACTAAGGAGAATCCATGTCACCTACCGTTACAGTACAGTACAGTACCTACTTCCCCGCTACAACATCGCTACCCAAATACCTACGATCGCAACACCAACAGTGCATCCAGTTAGGTGCCATGCAGCCTAGTCGGACCAGATGTATGCTGATCATATGTGCTTGATTATAACGTCGCACTGGCATAGCTCGCCTGTATTCCGTGCCGCATTATGGTTTTGCCTTTTGCCTAGATCGAGCTCGTCATTGGCTCAAGTCTATTGTTGTTGGTCGTTAAGGCAGATAATTCTTCAGCTTTTAGTCCCATGCATGCATGAGTTGTTGGAGAACTGTTATCTGTCGTGCACATATGGCCGCTTCCTTAGCGCCGCATCATGCTGCCTCATCTTGTCGCCGCATATAACAAAATATTCTATTATTAAGTCCGGGCAGAATTACGCTACGCAGCCTGCCTATGATCATGTCCCGCGCCCCTTTTCCTCTAGGTGGCAGTGTACCCCTTCCAGTTCAGTGGATTTGACATCTTTAACTCTGAGACTAAACATTGAGAGGATTGATACTCTTGTCACCTGCTCGCTCGCTAAAATCTGCTCTGTAGGGAGTACTCGTCGAGGCACTGCTACTTAAGCAGGCCTCCCGACTTTCTCCAGTCAACAGTAAACCAATTACACTGCACTCGTTCTAATGAAAATTTGGCAACTATGGATCTTTCAAACATTACACCCGCTCAAGTGGCTGCCCTCCTTGCAGGGCCATCTCTCGCTCCCCCAGGCGATATCTTGCCAAACTTCGTCAACCCCCCAAATAAGAACGGTCTGGCGCTGGGCTTAGCCATCGCGTCCATTGCTTTGACGGTTCCTACTGTCTTATTAAGACTATACTCTCGTTTATTCTGTGTTCGCCTCTTTAAACTGGAGGACTGTACGTTAAATATACCTTCATAACGACCTGTCTAATCAACTAACAAGAGAATAGTTATAGGTTTGGCAGCTTTTGTGAGTCATGACTTGCGCGAAAGCTAGTGAAAAGCAGACGTTGACCCGTGTAGGCAATGTACATCGGCGTTGTCCAAGTAGTGTTAGACATGGCGACGCATCACCCTGGCTATTTGATCCATCAATGGGATATCCCGTTAAAGGACTTAGAGCACATCATAAAAGTGAGTACGGCTTTCATGAATGGGCAATTCATTGTCGACTAATCAATCGCAGAAATTTCTTCTCGGGATAGTTTTCTATAATTTGACTATGATTTTCTCGAAGACTGCCATTCTCCTGGAATGGGTCAGGATTTTTGTTCCCGCAAAGCGAAATGCCTTCTTCTGGACAGCTTATACCCTGATACTCCTCAACGCCCTGTTATATGTTGCTGGTACTATTATCGCATACTTGGTCTGCATTCCACTTGAAAAGTATTGGAGACCCTGGGTGCCAGGGACTTGCATCGACAGAACCCTTGCAGATTTTGTTTCTACGGGTCTTAACACTATCATTGATTTGACTATATTGATTCTACCACAGCAATCTATTTGGCGCCTCAACATGCGGCCTAGTCGTAAAGTTGGAATCTCTTTGGTATTCTCCATTGGCGTTCTGTAAGTGAGCACAATCCGGGATTTCGACTTCGTCCTGGCGATGATATCTTGTTAACACGTTCATTTACCACAGAGCTTGCGCTGCCGCTATAGGGCGCATTCAATCAGCTGTACACGCTTATAAGACCCATGATCATATATACTATGGCGGGGAGACGCTGCTTTGGTCTCTGGCAGAAAGCACGTTTGCTATGTTAGTGTTTCATGTAGTCGGTGTTCCCAAGGCGTTCGATAGCAACGGGCCTCTCGCCGGTTTCATGACTTCCTTATTGTCTTGGAGCAGGGTATCCAGCTCAAATGTGTTACGGAGCTCTACAAAAGGCCAGAGCCGTGATGAATGGAAACAGAGAGAAGACGTGAGTCTGGAGCCCACAGGGTCATACCACCACCTTGACGATAGCAACGCCATTCGTCTTGTTCAGACAGCCCATATAAACTCCAAAGGGATCCCTAGGAGCGATGATAAGATCGTACGAACAACGGAATTCGAGGCGTTAAGTATCTACGACGAAATTGACACCAGATCTGGATCTGGATACACTCATCTCAATGACCGGCAACACCCATGGGCAAGCTACAATGAAGAGACATCAGTTGATGTACCAAAAGGGTTAAAAACATCGGCATAGAATGCGAAATTTATGAGAAAACGGCGTCATGGACACAACTTCGCCGATAGCGGCAAAAGGTACGGCAGCCATTGTCAAAGCCCGCGGAATCGGTGTGTTGGTTCCTTGGAGTTTACATTTTCGTCATGGTCTCGAGCCTGTTGGAGCTGTTCGAGCCCTGGCAGCTATCATAGGATTGCTGGATTGGAAAGCTAGTATAGCGCTCCATAGGTCGCGACCAGCCAAAATGGACATTTTGGGTTAGCGTATCTCGAATTGCTAAGAACCGGGTTTATATTTATGTTTTTATGACTGTGAAGTTACGTTAAATAATGAAATTTATAGTTTATTTCCTTAATATTCGCAATAAATGATTTTGCATTATACGTTGCAGCTGGGTTGTGTAATCAGTGATTTTGCGGCATGTCTAGCAGTAGGTAGAGACCTGTTGCGAATCCTGGACCCTGACTGCCAAGCCATTCGCAAGTACTGTATATCAATCATACACCTCAACCGTACTGTTCGCTCTAAAAAACTCACAATTTATCGTGCGATGAATTCAGCTTTGGGGTAAGCGAAGACTGCCTGGGTTGGCGGCAGAAGTAGAAGCTTTGCGGTGCCTATGTTAACGTAGAGATCTGCTACTTCTGTGCTGCCGCTGCAGTATGAATGTAAGGACGACGATTACAAGGTATCTGCAGAGCAGATTGAACGCGCTCGAATGCCATACGTAAACTGCGGCGCGCACAATAAAAATTCAAGTCGTAGACATGATCATAACCTACCTACAGTAGGTAGGCATAGGGCTTCGGCATTCTGTGTAAAAGGTTTGTTGGTAATCGCACGTGTCATCCGTTATCCATGAAGATCTTCACCTGTTATATTCAAATTACCCGTATCACATCACCAAAAGTCTGCATACAAGTCAGCTTTCACCCAACTCATATCTCAAGACTGGAGTCGGCAATCAATTTAACCGCCGGTCAAATGACGTCTTATAATACCCGTCTCCCGCGTGTATCGGATTTACAAGACAGACGCGGGACATAGCGCCGTTAGCGATCGGAATTCGGCAACGTCACGGGTGCCACGCCCGTCCAACCGGTGATCGGCAACGTCAAGCGTCTGCACCAGCCTATCCGAACTCTGCTAGAAGGGGTCCGACACCGAGTAATTATTGCGCCTTGATGATCTCTTCAAATAGATCGCATGAGCCGTACGAGATTTGCGCCGGTGAGGGCGCAAAGGTTGATCAGGATAAACCATAAACGGCAATTGCTCAACTTCCTCAGAAATCAATCAATGATGGCTGCAAAGAGGAAGCCAGTAGATTGTGTAGATCGTTGTGTCAAATCCACCTTGGCTTCAGGGTCCTGCCGTTTGGCCAAGCACTGGCTAATCTGGCTACATATGCCGCGCAACACAGTGGCCTTTGGATCTGTCAAGGATGAGGGCTTATCTAGCGGGTAAGAGTCATGCTAAAGCGTGTTCATATAAAAGTACTGAAGCACCTGTCTCTGATATCGCTGAGTGGCCTGTTACTTCGTCAGTATAATAAAATCATCGGTTCATCAATATGAAGACCTTGAGATACAGCCCGTTTGCGATTTCCTTACTATTCAATGTACTCCCAGTGCGGACGGAAGATATTGGGATAGCAACGAAATACTGCCTCAGAGACCCGCCGCCTGTTTTGCAATATGATACCCGTCTTCGATGTCCGCCGCCGATCGACGAGAGCGTTGGGTTACGACCTGTCGACTGGTCACCATGGACGCACCGGCCCGACTGCGTGGGCGCAGAAAGAGATCCGAACACAAAATACTGCGTGTATAGCAACTCACGACATGGCTACCAAGGAATCAGTATCATCACAAAGCCCAAGACGGCGGCAGAAAGCACCGGGATGCTAAACGAGGAGTTCTTTGGTGGTCACGATCTCAACACTAATTTCACCACGCCAAGTTATGCAATTGTCGATATACCTGGCAAGAGCAAGGGCGTGATAGCCACAAGGAAAATTTCCCGTGCCGAGGCCTTCATGTCGGACTGGGCGAGCGTAGTGCTTGACTTGTCGTTTCCGAATGCGATGCAGCAGGAGGTCGGACATCGATACCTTCATTTGGCTGCCGATCAGCTTTCGGACCCAGGCAAGGTACTTGCGCTGGGCAGGTCAAGCACCAGGGCTACTGATATCATGGAGGATATTCTCGGAACGAATGCGTTCTCCTATACACTCGGCGGAGATACTCATATGGCACTCTATCCTGAGATTTCTGTAAGTTCGTAGATGTCCCATGGAACAAGGCGGTATAAATGAGCGCTAACTGGGGCGTAGAGAATCAACCACGCTTGTAGACCCAAGTAAGTTTCCCCTTACCGCGTCGCCGAGATGAGTCTAATAGAGATGCAGCGCCTTTGTGCGGTTCAGCCCCATTAGCTTTGATGCTAAAGTCGTTGCCTTTCGGAACATTGAAGTGGGAGAAGAGATCAGTATAAGCTGTATGGAAGAACCCTTCTCTATCATGCTAGATGGCTTTGCTGATTTGATCAAAACGTGCTTAGACATCCCTTTGAACCATCCGAGGGAGAAGAGACAGCGAGATCTACGACGATGGGGGTTTGAGTGCAAGTGTAGTCTCTGCTCGGCGTCTAAGACAGAAATTGCGGCTTCGGACTACCGACGAGAGAAGATAGCTTCGCTACAAGAAGACGTTATGAAGGCGATCAGCGAATTAGATGGCTCGACGGCGATACGAAGCTCATACGAGATTCTTGCGCTGGTCAAGGCCGAAGACATACCAACTATGGTGGCTTCGCAGTACGAGGTGATTGCTAGACTCTTCTGGAAAGCGGGCGAGATCGAGACCGCAACGAAATATGCACAGCAGTCGCTCGACACACTCGCAGATCTTGGTTATATTGATCCACGGCCAGACGATCTCTCGATATTACTCAAAGATTTCACCACTTGAGCGATCATAGCTTGAGCACCTATATGAAAGACGAGCATTTTGTAGTAACATGTATATATAAAAGGGCATCGGCGGGCTTGACAGTGTTTGGCTCTAGGGGGAGGCACTCACCTTACTTGCAATGGCGTATATAAAGTTTCCCATGTTCAATACATTCTCCATCCTGCGTTTCTGCATCCGATTTAGCGTGGGTATGGTGACTATGAGAGCGCTCATGAGTGGCTAGTGCCACTTGGCGTTTGCAAGTACAATGTTATGTTTGCGAAGAACTAGAAGGATTATATGTAGCCATTGCGGGGGTTGGCTGGGTGCCGCGATCCTGTTCGTGGATTAACTTTGCGATGCCGAAATTGAAGATCAGCGTTGGCAGTCTCCATGCTATTATTTTCCACCGACCCCGCATGGCGAAAAGTCCGTGAATACGCTGTGCCCGGCTACAAAAGTCTTGATGGGATGCGCAAACATGGCTTGAGGATACTCCGGAATCATGAAGCACGTCGTGATGCGACGCTATTGGCAAAATGCAGGGGCTTGCTGTGATCTTACCGCTTGCTTCATTAGCTCTGGTAATTGTCCCTTCGCAGGGCTGTTCGACGGACGAAGACTGTAGCCTCAATGGAATATGCTCGCAGGTGGAACAAACGTGCGTCTGTGACGCGGGCTGGCGGGCTGCAGACTGCAGTGAGCTAGACTTATTCCCAGCAGTGAGATGGTCTGGGTACAATCACACCAATGCTACAGGACCGGACTTCTACAAAGAAGGAGCTGGGAATTCGTCATGGGGAGGCCACATCGTGCAAGACCCGTCGGACAAGACACTCTTCCACCTCATTATATCACAGATGGTACATGATTGTGGTTTGGGAGGCTGGAGACCCTTCAGCGAGATCATTAGAGCCGAATCGAGGACAGGCCCGATGGGCCCGTACGAGTATGCGCAAACGCTGTTCGGGACGTTCCATCACAACCCGACGACCATATATAGCCCGGCTGATGGCAAATACCTGCTATACTGCATCGGCCGAGACGTGGAGGCGCCCAGCACGTGCCAGTCGCAAAAGTTCAACAACACCATCTCGGTGTCCAGCTCGTCTGACTTGAGACACTGGGAACCACTGGAGGCACAGCTGCAGGACGTCACCAACCCGGCGCCGTGGCCATTGTGGTCGGCAGAGAACCAGACCGATGCAATGCTGCTGGCCGTGGAGAAGAACAACATCTATACGGCGCAACACTTTGGTGGACCGTACACCCTGATAGTTGAGCCGCACAACACAGACCGCAGCGAGGACCCGTTCCTCTGGCAGGACAAACGCGGGAACTGGCACTTCCTGGTGCACTACATGATCGACATCGACCTCGGGCTGAAGGGCCCGAGAGTGGGCGCGCACGCGTTCGCAAGAGACTGGCAGGGCCCGTGGACCTTCAACAACAAGACGCTGTCGTACAACACCACCGTCCAGTTTACCGATGGCACATCGATAGTGTATTACCGTAGAGAGCGGCCCAAGCTGTATTTCAGTGACGATGGCAACATGACGCCGCTCTATTTGATCAACGGCGTCCAGGAGTTCAACAAGTCTGGTAGCTACACACTCATTCAGCCCATCGGGCGTGGTGCTCAGGAGTATGAGCGGAACCTGGGATTGGCATGAGAGACTGGCGGCCGAAGTACCAAATCATGTAGGTAGAGCTGATGTATGTCCAGAGATGAGAGTTCCTATGCAAGGGATTCGAACTAAGGGCGAAATAATGTATTTGTCGATCCGCGAGTGTGAATCAGTTAATCTGGGAGATCCATGAGACATGCATGTGAGAAATCTACATACATCTGATGCGAAGAATGGTTCTTAATGCAGCCCCGGTCCCAATGTTGGCCAGGACGAATTAAACCGCTTAGGTAATTCCTTCCTAGGCGGGCAATAGTAGGTACGTACCTCAATTGAGGCTTTAACTAGATATGGACTAGTGTAAAGCTAGGCAAGCAAAGTTCCAGGGCCCCAGATGGAAGCGTCTGTCCATCACAGATGTGAAAATCAAAATTTGAGGCAGGAAAGACGATGCTTCACGGAAGTCATGAATCAATTAGCGTGAGCAGTGCCATGCACCTACCTAACAGGACTGCACTTGGATACCAGGGCGCTCAAGAAGTCAAGCAAGCAGTTCCTTTCGCTACAAATGCTGTACGAGTCGTGCCTACTATGGGTTGGGTGGCCCCTGGTTTTAGCCTGCCCAATTTGCTGGGTAATGATAGCAACTGCCAGCTGGGCTAGAAATGTAGCACGGTGTTCAGCTCAGTCTACGTTCTATCTGTTCTTATTTTCCTCATTTGATCCATCATCTCTGCCTGTGATTATTCGATTCAACGTTTCATATATTTCGCGCGTGAATAGGCTTCCAACCTCCGAGCTCAACATTGGCCAACTAATCGTCTTGGGTGCTTTCATTACTGTTTTGTTTATATAATGACCATATAGTCAGAGGGCCAAGACGGGGTATAGTGCAGTGTGTGATGCAGCGGTAGGGCTGGATCGCCTCTAATTCTAGGATTGTCTGTACATCTGTACATTTTGGTTTCCCGGGGCGGTAGTAATGCCGTCGCCAGCACCGCGTTCAGGCGGCTCCCGGCCGCCGGGACAACCACGACGACGGCCGGCACATGCATCCTCGCCAACCACACCCACTACACCTTCCACATCACAGGCACCAAGCTCGCCCGCCTCACCAAATTCACCAGCTTCACCAGCTTCACCGGCATCGCCAGCCCCGCTAGAACCACAATCCCCAACGGGGCAATCGCCGACACCGCCAGCACTACCGTCACAGCAGCAGCCTCAGTCTGCGCCTACGCAGGCCCCGATACACCCACACTTGCCCTCCACCCCGAGTGGACTTCGCCAAAGCCATACCCCCTCCGAGTCTGAGCACGAGTCCAGATCCGAGCCCGAACCTGAGCAAACGACTGAACCGCGTCCTGCGCCGGAGCCCACGTCTGGGAAAGAGCCCGAGAATCCAGATCATGGCGCTGCTGAAGCTGAAAACGTTGCGAGTCCGAGCACCTCCAGGCTGAGCCAGGTACCAGAATTGCCGGAGGAACCCTCGTTGTCCGATGCCGGCCGTGGATCTGAGGCGCGTTCGCCGCCTCGAGCCGACGCCGACGAGACCACGTCTCTGCTCCACGGAGCTGAGCGATCTCACGACAACCACGGCACCTTCTCGCCAAGCGCGTCCGACTCTCCACCACCGCTTCGTCTTCGCACTCATGGCGAGTCGGAGGACGCGCCGCTGCTGGGCTCGGCCGCCCGGGATCGGGACCGAGACATTGAGACATCCACGCCGACTTCCACATCGACGGCCACGGGCATGCCGTCGCGACCGCGGGGCTGGCAGAGAACGCTCTCCAACATGGTCAAGAGCAAGAAGATGACGGCGTCGGGCGCGCTGGCCGAGCGCCATGGCGTGGAAGACTCGTGGTGGATGTACGTGTCGTACTACGTGCCGTGTCTGATCTGGATGCGCCAGTACAGCTGGGCCTGGCTCAAGGGCGACTTGACTGCCGCCGTCACCATGGCCTCCATGTACCTGCCCATGGCCTTGTCATACGCCGAGAACTTGGCACATGTCGCCCCTATTAGCGGCCTGTATGCCTTCGTCTTCAACCCGCTGCTGTACGCTCTGCTGGGGAGCTGTCCGCAGATGATCGTCGGCCCTGAGGCGGCCGGTTCGCTGCTCCTCGGCTCCATCGTCAAGGGCAGCGTCGACAAGGGCCATGGCGGCGAGGACGATCTGATCTTGCAGTCACAGGTTGCTGGCGTTGCTGTTGGCATCTCCGGCGCCTACGTCTTCGCCATGGGCCTCGGCCGCTTCGGCTTCATCGACAATGTTCTGAGCCGCCCGTTCCTGCGCGGCTTCGTCTCCTCCATTGGCCTGGTTATCTTTATCGACCAGATGATTCCTGTTCTCGGTCTCAACAAGGCCGCACGCCAGGCCGCCGGCGTGCCTCACCGCTCGACCGTCGAGCAGCTCGAGTTCATCTTCACCCACCTTGGTCGGTGGCACCAGCTATCCGGCCTCATTGGCATCGTGAGCTTTGTTGTCATCATGGTACTTCGGTACAGGTCCCCTTTTCCCCTTAATTTTCTCCTTACCATCCCCTCTGGTACCACTGATGTTGACTAACGCGTGTGCCACCTCTACCAGCGAGATCAAGCGTCGGCTGCAGCCTCGATACCCTGGCGTCGCATACTTCCCCGACCGGCTCCTCGTTGTTGTGCTCTCCGCTCTCCTGGCCTATTTCCTCGACTGGGAAGCCAAAGGTGTCGAGCTTTTGGGCAAGGTTGAAGCCAGCGCCGGCCAGTCTTTCGCTTTCCGCAATCCCTTCCAGCTCGCCCATATGACCCATATCCGAGAAGCCATGGGCACCTCCTTCCTGATTGGCATGCTCGGCTTCTTTGAGTCGTCCGTCGCTGCCAAAAGCCTAGGAGATGACACCGTGATCGAAGGCATGCAGCTTAGTCCGAATCGCGAATTGATCGCCTTAGGGACTGCGAACATAATTGGTGCCTGTTTCATGGCTCTACCTGCATTCGGAGGCTATGGAAGGAGCAAGCTAAACAAGTCAACTGGCGGAAAGAGCCCGATGAGCTCGATATTTCTTAGCATTATCACTGTCATCTGTATCTTGTTTCTCTTGCCGTGGTTCTACTATCTTCCTGTGAGCATGCTCCCTCCCCACCCCTAAGTATTTCTTATGTCATCGCTAACCTGATTGTCAGAAACCTGTCCTCTCTGCGCTGATCATGGCAGTTGCTTTCTCCTTGATCGAAGAGCTTCCCGAAGATTTAGTCTTCTTTGTACGGATTAGAGGGTGGGAGGAGTTGTCTCTCATCGCCGTCATTGTCCTTGTTACTGTCTTCTTCTCCTTGAATCTTGGCATTGCTATTGGCATCGGCCTGTCGCTGCTACAAGTTGTGCGCCACGCTACTCGACCTCGTATCCAGATCCTCGGTCGCATACCCAACAGTGACCGGTTCGTCAATGCTGAAGACCATCCCGACGGAGTCGAGTTCATCGAAGGATGCTTGATCGTGAAAATTCCCGAACCCTTAACTTTTGCCAACACGGGCGACTTGAAAAACAGACTACGCCGGATGGAACGTTACGGCACCGACAGGGCACATCCGGCACTGCCGCGCCTACGCCCTGAGCACAGCAATCGGAACATCATCTTCGATATCCAGGGGGTTACATCCATGGACGGCTCAGGCACACAAGTGTTGGAAGAGATTGTGTCGAAGTACAGGCAGCAAGGCGTCCGGGTCTTTTTCAGCCGCGCACCGGGCCGCGAGCACAAGGTATGGAAATTGCTCGAGCGGAGTGGCATTGTTGCCCTTGTTGGAGGCGAGCATTTATTCGTCGACGATATCAAGGATGCCTTGCGCATGACCGAATCACCACAACTTCATATTGATATTCCCGGAGGACAAGCGGCAGACGTCCCCCCGGCCGCCTAGACGCGACCCAGAATACCTAGGTAATATTATACACCCACAGCGCTCCCATACCATTAAATGCATAATCGGGAATCAATTGGGAAAAGGAAATAACATGTTAGATAGCACATGTCTACTAAGCTCAGAGCAACAACAGATAAGAACATGCATTGCACAGCGAGTATAAATTGAAAAAAAAAAACATAATTTCAACTATCTACGCATCTTGCGCAACTATGTGTGAATGATATACTCTTTAAAAAGCCTCTCATCTCAAGGCTTCAAGTTAGATGACGTCTGTACCAGGTCACCTCTTCATCTAAGTAGAGTAGACGTGCATTCATCGAAATCTACCCATAATGGGTCATCAATGCATGAAAAGCACAAAAACGCTCTTATCAGTTAAGATGGCGCGAAGTCGAATGTTTCAAACGAAGCAGGTGCTGAAACCTCTGCCTTGAGCTAATCTCGCATATCTCATTGGAGAATCTAGATCGAATTCCCCAAAAATCTGCCTTGACCACACCCTCCCCCTTGCCTGCTGCCTACTATCTGCACATAAGCCCCCCTTTTTTTATGGTAGTCGCATATATTAGCAAGATATCACAGATTCTATCATGTTAGTAGCGATTATGGAGATAATGATGATGGTCATGATAGCGGTGATCAGCAATACCCGCGAAGGTACACTCACATACATACATACATACACGCATACACACGGCACTGTACGTTGGCGCGCGCACGTACGCGAAACACGGTCATAACATAGCCACTGCTAGAGAGTTGCTAGTCTAATACTTACATACCTACCTAATCTCCCTTTTCTCCTTTCTCACAGCGCTTGCCTTCGGCGACTTACTGGCGTGAGAAGGCTGTGCTTAGTAGCGTGATTGCTGGCGGCGTCATGATTCGGGGCTTTGGGATTATTGTAGAGACCGCCTGAATTTCTAGCAATTCGGCGCGAGGATACCAAGAGCGCTAGAGGGGATTGTGATGCAGTGCTGCGCTTGGTATATCTGTTTCTACTGAAGAAGAAGGGGGTCAGTAAGAAGAGGTAGGTTAATACTAAAAGGAGTCTTGTCGTTGGGGCCTGGGCATTGGGATGGATCTCTGGCTTAGTATACACTAGGATAGGAAAGAGTTTGCGCTGGTGAAGAGGCTGTGCAGACGGGAGTACGCAAGCAAGTACGGTGAAATGACAATTGCCAATGGGGCTTGGGTCGCGGCTCAAGATGTTTCCGTCGTGATGTGCTGATGTTCATTTTTGAGATCGATTGATTAGATATGATGCGCTCGGGTGATTAGTACCCGGAGGATTGGATCAGGGGATCGATGGGGCGTTGATGAACATAGATTGCGATTATTGATCATGACGTTGACAATTATTAGTGATTCGCATGTATGTGTCTTAGTAAGTAAGATGAACGTCTGGTTTCCTGAATGCGGAGGATAGATCTGTGGCAATGCTCCGTGGAATTTGTCAATGCTCACGGATATCTGTATATGTATTATCTGAGAGCTATCTCTCAATGGGAATTCGCAAGTGATAGATCGTTACATTTCTGTAATTAGAAAATGATAGTAATGATGGAGGCTTTATGAACTTTCGTATTGGAATTGGCCATACAGGGCAATACTGCGCACTGGGACACTTTCAAGATCTTCAGTGGCATTTGAACTTACGAAGCACTTCGAACACGCGACTTACATGATACACCAAGTGTTACAAAACAATTTGATACGTCTAATAGAGCTTGACGCATAAGTGAAAGTGCCTGGGTTGGCTAGGCAATGCCATAATTGTATGTGTTCTGGGCTCTACATCGAAGTGTGCATGTCTTTTATGACAGAAGCACGACGTAGTTAATTCCAATCAGGAATTAACGGTATATGTATGAGTCCGTGATATCTTGACTTACCATATCATACTATGTCGAATATGCAGGAATTGATAGAATGTTGTTATGATCGCAAATGATGAAAACCCTACAGCTGAGTGGCGGAGGAGGAGATGAAAAATTGAAATCAGTTTCTCATAGAGGACAAGCCAACTGCAACCGTGATATTCCTGGTTAATGTTCATGACGTGTGAAACAAGAAGTTGTTTGCTCAGTTTTTGCAGGACCATACCTTGCTGGCTGAAACCGCAAACACGCATCGATAACAAATCGGAGTGTATTGATTCAGGTTCAGCGAAAGGCGGAGTAGACGATCTAGAATCGATGGAGTTTTTGCATTGCTTATCAGCAGTGCACAGCCACTCCTAGCGCCGGAGGGCCATTTGATATGCTGGTGCCAATGACACTCTTCTTCACCGTACTATCACACATGCCTACCAAATTCATAGTCTACAGTACGCCGTAATGTTGAGAAAGCCAAGTAGATATCTCCGAACCAATCCTGTCGCTAAGCGCAGCGGTTGAAGATAAGTCATATGGGCCTCGTCAATAAAGATACGTCGGCGGATTGCCAAGGGGGCCTAAGATTTATGGACTGCATATGAGTTGAAAGGTGAAGCCATGATGTGATGCCGCATACAAGATGCCTCGGGTACACGCCGTCGCGAGCCGATGACCTGAATGATCAGGATGTAGTTACACCTAGACAGCTGACTAATAATGCCTCATAACATCATCCAGATCTATGCGCGAGTTATCAAGAGGTATCAAGACAGGCAAAGTTAGGAACAATATGCCTTGTGCCGAATCTATCGATACAGACAAAGACGCATTCAGAATACCGGTATCTCAATGTAAAAGAAAAGTGATACCGGTAGTACGGAGCAGTTCCCAAATTTCCAATTCGTTGAGCGCCGTACCGTACTACAAGTGTAATTACCTCCCTGGTGCTATGTACCGGGTATGTATTCGAAGGCCAGAATCTTCCATTGAGTTACACTTGAGTACTAGCCTGGACGGCACATATATCGGGGCTAGTGTAGTGGAGATTTATCCGCCGTTTGACGAGTCATTGGTCCGAGGGTCTGTATGAGGCCAAGCTCGGTAAAGTGCAGATCGCTGGCGAACGTGATTGGGTCGCCGCCATGTACACAGCCTCAATCCGTCCCGTGGACCGAAGATCAGAATTTTCTATCTCACCAGTATCGCTGCTGTTCCAAGGCAGCCCAAGACACAAGAGAGCAGGTTTTCCTATTACTTGGTAACGTTGAGACAAGACCAACGCAGACGAAAATCTGCGCCGGTTGTTGGCTGTTTGAAAGAGATTTGATAGCCAAGATCTTCGTCTACGAAGGAAGAAAGGGTGTTCGACGGGTGAGGATTGGATAATAGATCGAAACACGATGGGGGTTTGGTGTAAGTGTACTAAAGCACCCGACAGAAGGGATGCAATTACCGATTCCAAATCCGTGCAAAGTGCCAAGATTGGGCATAAAGCGGCCTCCGGTAGAATCGCCTCCCGGAGTCGCGCACTTTATACCGTACGGATATGAGAGTCAGCCATGCTCATCGCCTGCCGGCACAGCCTCACTCACGTCACTTTTTCCAAGCCGAATTTGACAGGTGATGAGAACCGCCCCAAACGCACGTAGGCAACCAGCACAATCCTGCCTAGGATTGCCTTCTATGCCTTCTATGAGGCGAGAAGACTCGTACGCTGTCAATACTTGTTCAAATGCCTTCTTATACATGACCCACCATGTGAAGTACTCTGGAACCGAACTACCTGGTCTACCTACTTCTGTCCGCGCTGGTATCTCTTCATATCAACACCAGATCACGAGTCGCGTGACCAATACCGCTGAGTTGGGACACTAGGACCTGGAGTAGACCAACTTAGATAAAAGGTGAGTACAGCAAATACAGCCAGCACAGCACCTCCACTCGTTAGTTGTCTTCAATAGCGCCGGGCAAGAGTTACTACAAACCGGCGCTTCGATTGAGGGGCAAGTCTTGACGCTTCTCGGCGGCTTGGCCTCGTTAGTGAGACTTCCAAGTTATACACAGCCCGACTCCAAGCGACTGGCCATCTGGCGAGTTATATACTCTGGCCTTGTTTCCTCGGTAACTGACCTTGGCAGAGCTATTCGGTTCCCCTCCCTCACTCTGTGTACCAATACTGCGACGTCGTTTCTGAGTTCAAGACGTCAGCCTTCGCCGCAAGTCGAGGCAGAAACTGGATCCCTTTAGGCACAGCTTGAGGAGCCTGTTATACATATGATCTGGTATCGCTCTCCTGTGAGCTCGGAACCATAACACTGTTCTAAATTCAGCCGTGACTGATCAAGACCCTAATCAGCGCATCACCTACGGAACCTCTTTTTCTCAATTTCACAGTATATTTAGAAGGACAGGGGCAAGCGGCGGCCCTTCGTGATCATGGCGAGTAAGGGTAGCCTGGCACCTCCTACGCTGGCGGTAGACACTCGTGCCCGCTCTAGGAGCGATGCTACCGATATTACCTCACTGGATGCTGGGGTTCGTTCGAGAAGCGATACCCTCGAGACGCGAGCTGTCACGCCGGCTGGGTCATTCGTATCGAATGTATCAAATCCATTCCTTACGCCCTCCGTTTCCGCCAATCCTTTTCTCACACCAGCACAATCAGACTGCGGCTCCAGCATCATAACAATAGATCCAGATTCGGCTCTACGCCCAGATCCAGGAACGGAAGCTGATTTCACGGTCGAAAATAATCCATTTGCTTTTAGTCCTGGACATCTCAACAAACTCTTGAGTCCCAAATCATTACCCGCATTCCGCGCCTTGGGTGGTATAGCCGGTATTCAGCGTGGCTTACAAACAGATGTTAATGCTGGCCTGAGTCTTGACGAAACGACTGTTCGATCGAGAGTGACCTTCGATCAAGCAGTCGGACGGGCAGTAGATGAATTGCCGGGGTCATCAGAACAGCCAGCGAGTTCCGAATCTCAGCCATTTCTTGACCGATCAAGGGTATACGGCAAGAATGTCCTTCCGACAAAGAAGGTAGTTCCTCTGTGGAAACTGATCTGGATCGCCAGCAAAGACAAAGTCATCATTCTTCTAGCAGTAGCCGCGGTCGTTTCCCTGGCCCTCGGTCTTTATGAGACATTTGGAGTCAAGCACCCGCCCGGATCGCCGCCGGCTGTTGATTGGATCGAAGGAGTTGCTATCTTAATCGCTATTCTTATTGTTACGCTAGTAGGATCTCTAAACGACTGGCAGAAAGAACGGGCCTTTTTCGAACTCAACGCAAAGAAGGAGGACAGGGAAATTAGAGTTATCCGGTCTGGAAAATCACACATTATTAACGTGCGCGACATTCTCGTGGGAGACGTCCTACATCTCGAACCTGGCGACCTTGTACCGGTCGATGGCATCCTGATCGAGGGCCACAATATGAAATGCGACGAGTCTTCAGCAACGGGAGAATCCGACGCCATAAAGAAGACACCTGGGGATCAAGTCATGGCCGCTTTGGAATCCGGCAATTCCAGCAGCAAGGGTCTCGACCCCTTTATCATCTCGGGAGCTAAGGTCCTAGAGGGAGTTGGAACGTTTCTGTGCACGTCCGTTGGTGTGCATTCCAGTTTCGGCAAGATTATGATGTCTGTTCAAACCGATGTGGAGGCGACGCCCCTACAAAAGAAACTGGAGCGTCTCGCTGTCGCCATCGCAAAAATAGGAGGAAGTGCAGCTGTGGTCTTATTCTTCGTTCTGCTGTTCCGTTTCCTCGCTGCACTCCCTGGGGACACCCGCTCCCCGCCCGAGAAGGCGTCTAGCTTCCTGGACATACTCATTGTTGCCGTTACTATCATTGTTGTGGCTGTGCCGGAAGGTTTACCTTTGGCTGTAACCTTAGCATTGGCATTTGCAACAAAACGACTGCTGAAAGAGAACAACCTTGTGCGTGTGTTGCGAGCTTGCGAAACGATGGGCAATGCGACAGCGATTTGCTCAGATAAGACTGGCACTTTGACCACTAATAGAATGACTGTTGTCGCCGGCGCCTTCGCCCCATCGAGTTTTGTTAAGTCTGAACATGCAAATTCCAAGTCCAAAACGGTATCCGAATGGGCGAGCGAGCTTCCCCAAAATGCGAAAGAGGCATTGATACAGTCTGTCGCCATTAATTCGACCGCATTCGAAGGCGAAGATGCCGGCCAATTTGCTTTTATCGGTTCCAAGACAGAAACGGCGCTTTTGCAATGGGCGAAAGATCACCTGGCCATGCAGTCGCTCTCCGAACTCCGAGCCAATGAACAGACCATCCACATGATGCCTTTCGACTCGGCTAAGAAGTGTATGGGCGCCGTCATCAAGGTCGGCTCACAATATCGACTATTGGTCAAGGGAGCCTCTGAGATTCTCTTGAACTACTGTAGTCATAAGAGTGATATTACGACACTGGAAAGCAGCCTGCTCACAGACGAGGATCGTTTAGAACTGATGTCTACGATTCAAAGATATGCCCAAGACTCACTCCGTACGATCGGTCTCGTGTACTGTGATTTCCCTCAGTGGCCACCTGCTCATGCCGAATTTGAAGATGGTCAAGTTCAGTTTGCTTCCGTGCTCAAGGATTTAACGTGGCTCGGAGTTGTCGGTATCCAGGATCCGGTTAGACCGGGGGTCCCTGAAGCTGTCCGGTTAGCTCAGCATGCTGGCGTGAAGGTCCGTATGGTGACTGGAGATAATGCCATAACGGCACAAGCCATTGCCACCGAGTGCGGTATCTATACAGATGGACTTATCATGGAGGGCCCGGAGTTTAGAGTCCTCAGCGACGAGGAGATGATTCGGAGAATTCCTAAGCTTCAAGTCCTCGCACGCTCATCACCAGAAGATAAACGAATCTTAGTGGCAAAGCTCAAGGCCCTCGGCGAGACTGTCGCCGTCACCGGTGACGGAACTAACGACGCGCCGGCTTTGAAGACAGCCGATGTGGGATTTTCGATGGGAATCTGTGGTACCGAGGTTGCTAAGGAGGCCTCTGAGATTGTACTGATGGACGATAACTTCACATCCATTCTAACCGCTTTGAAATGGGGACGAGCCGTCAATGATGCAGTTCAAAAATTCCTTCAGGTAAGAGCATAGTCATGCCAAGATTTAAACTGAGTCTCTAACAACATATTTAGTTCCAAATCACTGTCAATATCACCGCAGTTCTAGTGGCTTTCATCTCAGCGGTTGCGAATCCCGACATGAAGTCGGTTCTTACAGCTGTACAGCTCCTCTGGGTAAACCTCATCATGGACACTTTCGCTGCACTCGCCTTGGCTACGGATCCTCCCACCGATAAGATCCTCAATCGTCTACCCCAACCCAAAAGCGCACCTCTAATCACAATCAACATGTGGAAGATGATTATTGGACAAGCTATATACCAACTAGTGGTGACCTTTGTGTTATATTTCGCGGGGAATCAAATACTGGGCTATGATCCGAACAACGCCACCCAGCAGAAGGAGCTTGACACGATGGTATTCAATACCTTCGTATGGATGCAGATTTTCAACGAGCTCAACAACCGACGACTAGACAACAAGTTCAACATATTCGAAGGCGTGCAGCGAAACAAGTTCTTCGTAGGTATTACGGTCCTTATGGTCGGGCTTCAAATCTTGATCATTTTCGTGGGAGGTGCCGCATTCGAGATCAAACCCATCAATGGCGCTCAATGGGCGATATGCATCTTGTCGGCGGTCGTATGCCTGCCATGGGGCGTACTCATCCGTCTCTTCCCTGATGAATGGTTTGCCGCGATCGTCAAGACGATTGGCATGCCATTCGTGGTTGTATACAAGTCTCTGGCAAAAGCATTTGCGAGTGTCGGGAGACTATTTGAGAAGAGTGATAGAGCGTCAGGCCGGGACACAGCAGGAGAGTCAGAAAAGGCTGTGAGCAATTCACACGAGGTCGTCTCGGCGGAGCAGGAGACATACCCTGAAATCATTTTACCTGACGATACCGAAATGGCGGGCAACCGTCCTACGATACGAATAGACGACTTAGAAAAGGGCAACCTTGGGACGGAGAAGGATGCATAGACTTAGATTATCAGTTACTGTATATACGACTATCACTAATGACAGTTTCTCAGTACAGAAAGGAAAGGCTTTGAACGTAACAGCACTCTGCGTAATAACCTATGACTGTATCAATTATTTCGAGTTAACTCTATCAACTGGAGCGGTTATCACCGGCTCACGAGATATCGCTTAAGTTCAGTTATCGGGATCGGAGGTGCGAAACACGGAGGCATGGCCCCGGAGCAACTTCCTCCAGCCAACAACTGTGGCGGCCGCCGCTAAGCGGAGTGGTGCCGAGCCCTAAGATTATGTAATACTGCCCGTACGAGCATTCAGAGCGGAACCTCCTCGATAGGTTTAATACAATAGGCTGCATAAAAGGATCTTGGGACAATGATGAGAAAAATGAAGCATTGCTTATATTAAAAAATGGAAGTTTTCGATACAGGGGTCTATAATCAGTGGGTGCGCATGATGGCGACCTTTAAGTGCTGTAGAGAACCGCTTCGCGGAGGCCCCAAGACTGCATCGCGAGACAGGGCGCTTTGACGCAATCCTATGATGAGGGGTAGATAGATAGATATGCGATTAATTATTTCAAATCAGATATCAACTCTAGTCGACGGAGGTAGGATGCACTATTACAGCTGTACTCCGTACGGAGTAGTAGATGGATGAATAGTGCGGAGAGTAATTATGCGCCAAGCCGTGATATTTGGAATTGTGCATTTTCATAACTGGCGTAGTAAACGAAACCGATCGCGATGGCGAGCGACCGCGTTTAATCAACCAAGGACTGCCCATCAAGTTCGAGCATCACTCAGTTCCAACCTCGTTATCAAAAACAACTAAATTGTCCAAGGACACTGAATTCTATTTGTTCGAAGCAGCGCCAGCTGTACTCTGGTCTAGCGGAAACAATGGGCAACGAATCGCAACCCGATAGTATGGCTTTGAATACGGTCAAAGCAGATGAGGAAGCAAATGTCGGCTCCGTGAAGGAAGAGAAGAGCGCGATTGATAGAGACGCGCCAGGGCCAAATCCGACATCTCAGCAGACCGAGACGGAGCGCAAACAGCGTCGCAACCCACTACTCATTTTCTTCAGCGCTATTGCATCAATCTTCGCCGGCATGATCAATCTGTCTGCTACCGCTGGGCAAGGGATGTCTAAGTTCTACTGGCATATTCCGGTTCTCTATGGAGACAAAACCGCTCGCGAATGGCCGGAAATTACGGGGTTCAGAAGTGGTTGCACTGCCGGTGGGAAAGTGCGTATCCCCTTCGAGACGCCAGCCTTCACCCAGTTATCTCTAACGTAACTGTTTATCTTAGAGTTTGTTCTACGGCTTCTACGATGGAATTACTGGTGTTGTTATGTTACCCTACAAGGGAGCTAAGGGGGCGGGTCTCAAAGGGCTGGGCATAGGTATCCTACATGGAATAGGAGGGCTCTTTTTCAAACCCCTTTCGGGTAAGTAGTGTTTGGCTGAAGCGAAAATTATATCGATAACTGTGCCTCTGCTGATGAAATTGATATAGGAATCTGGGCATTCATTGGGCATCCCATTTTTGGTCTCCATAAGCACATTTCCAATCGCAAGAACAGCCAGCAGCAAAGTCAATCATCGCCCGTTTAGGTCGTCTCTTATAACTATCTGTGGGTTATTGATATGGTGTGTCTTCTTCATCCAGAGTAACTTGGGAAAACGACTGTAAGAACTTGAGAAGTATAACCTGAAATGTTTTGGGCCTATTCCCACTAACTCTTATCTGATCCTGGGGACACTTGATACGAGTGAAAGGAGTTAACGCGGTCTTTATCTGATCAAACGAGTGTGTGGAAGCGAGCAAATATTACCTGGTATTCCCTGGGAGCAAAAACTGAGGTGTTACCTAGTCATGAATAATAACATGTTAACGAGGGAACAGCAGCGATTCCGAAATTATCTTCTTCTGGTTGTCAGCTGAGCTACTTATAGCAGCTCAGGGCTATGTGGGCATGCATTGCGTCCAACCCTCAGCAGCATAATAAATTTTCGAACTCGTTCCAGTACAAACTGTTGAGATTGGCGATCAAATGCCGTGCTATTTATTGCCTCGAAAGAGTACTCGATGGAGCAAGATACTTAGATTTAAGTATTACTCTCTAGCCGGACCACCGCATCATTCGTCTTGAAGTCTGTACCATCTTTGGTAGTCCATCCTTTCGCATATGTTGACCGAGATAAAACACTCTCAACACTGGCTCCCGCCTCCCACAGCCCAACGCTACCGTCCGAGCAGATAGAGGTAATCCGTCTTCCATCCGGTGATATTGCGACTCTTATGACCTCCTTTTTGTGTCCAGTGAGAATTCTCACCTTCTTATATGTGCTTGTCTCCCAGAGCGCAATCCCCCCATTTTCCAAACCTGCTACAATCAAGCTCTGATCAGGAGAGAATGCTGCATGGGTGGCCGATTGTGTAGCTTGGTTCAGATACAGATCCATTTGAAGCACGTGGTTCCCATTCTTGGCGTTCCATACTTGGAGGGTGCCTGCCGCGATGACAATCAGTTTTCCGTCTGGCGAGAACTTCGCAGATCTCACTTTATCTGTTGGATGGATTTCCCTGATTAAGCCTCCTGACTCAGTATCCCATTGTCTCACCGTTGTATCATCTGATACCGACACAAGCTGCTTCCCATCTGGCCGAAACTCAACTCCTCTCACGATGCCGGTATGGCCAGTGAGTTTGCTCTTTTCCCTTTCGCTGCCTTCCTTGCTTATGTCCCAGATCCTGGCTATATTGTTTTCATCCCCCGTTGCAATCAACGTCCCATCCGGTGAAAACGCTAGTCCATAGACGGAGTAAGAGGCAGAGTTGGAGTTAACGAATCTCGCAACTTCGTTCTTGGTGCCTATGTCGTTTCGGTATACCGTAATCTCATTATTCGAAGACACGGCTACCCGCTTGTTATCGTGCGAGAAAGCGATTGAAGATATGTAGCCACCTGGACCGCTGTGGGGTACTTTTACTTCTTTTCCACCGCTGGCTGGCCAGATCCAGAACATCCTTGCGCCTGCGGTACCAACCAAATTCGAATCCGGTGAGATGTTCGCAGAAGACATAGCTTCTACGCGCCTCTGGAAGACATTGGCAAAGTATCCCACAGATCCATTCCATATGTCGACCGACTCCGCTTTCGATGGGATCGTCGCCTCGGCGGAATCTGGTACATTGCCGCTTGTCTGCGTGCCCTCCGGCTGCACACCCTTGGGTTGCGGCGTCTCGGGCTGCGCATTCTCAGTTTGAGTGTCGCCAGTCGGCACGTTGCTAGGTTGCGCGCCGGTTTGGGCGGCCTTGAGCAATCCTGCTATTTGGTCGTTGCTTGCAAGTTGAAGGGGCGTTTTCTCATCGTCGTCCTTGGCCTTAGCATCAGCACCTTCCTTTAGAAGCAGTCTGACCACCGCCGGATTGCCATTTTTTGCTGCTAAGTGAAGGGCCCGCTGCCCGTTTTCATTGGTTGCCTCTTTATTAGCCTTCGATTTTAATAACAACTGCACAATTCCTCTTTTCCCGGAGTTGGCTGCAAGTGACAGCGCGGTATTTCCATCCATATCCGTTGCGTCGACGATGGCTCCACAATCTATGAGAGCTTGTGCTATATCGTTGTATCCGAGTTGCGCAGCCATCATGAGGGGCGTCTGCCGCTTTAGGCCGGTATCTCTCATGAGTACAACACCCTTGTCCTTATATAGCAAGGTCCGGACCAGCCTCTCATTCCCGGCTTGAATGGCCTCGAGGAGGTCAGGCATATTGGTGGGCGGATGTTTTTCGGAGTTTTGATGATAATGTACTTTCTTTTCGAAGATGGAGATGAAGTAAGTCGATGCGGAATGATACTCCGGAAATGCTGACAAGTACGAAGCATTTATACCCGCTCCAGAAGCGGGCAGGACCAAAACCACACACCATTCCAGACCCGGACTTGGGGCCTGTGTGATTCTTGGGCCAGTTGGCTATTGCCCGCCCCATTGGATTGTCACCCTGCATGCGTCAAAGCTGAAGACGTGCTTATCAATTCGGTTCATTGGAGCGGGGTATCATTCGGGCACCCCGACGCATACCCTTTAGGCGTCAACATCCATATCCGAGAAGAGGCAGTGTAATCGTAAGAGATTGAAGACTTGAATGCTATATGGCAATTTACGAAGCTCTTGGACATCTCGAGATGAGGACGCCCTTCCGATAGGGCTCGAGGCGATGGCATAACATGCTGTAGAATAGTCTTGATGGATCGGCACTCCTGCAGATGTGTGAACCGCAGGTAACCTTAGGAATTGCCGCTTAGAGGGTCTATTGGTTCTCTGTATCGTCGGCTGGACGAAAATATCGGCGTGTTGAGATATTTCATACAAATGTTGAAGTTTCACTCCTATCACAGGTTTAGCGCACGAGAGGTGGTTTGAACGCATGTATTAACTAAGGGGCATGAGCATGAGTCCTACCGAGACCCAGTCCGTGCGCCCGCACGGTATACCGCGGGCCGTCCACGCGATTAGGGCTCGAGTAGGTAGGTAGCTGCCCAGGCTATAAGTCAATAAATACGAAGTACACCATCCTAAAAACAACCCTCCCTTCCTTGCGTCTAGCCTTATAATAGGCCTTTACGCCCGCAGAACAGAACGGGACGGCGGGTGGGAAATAAATCTCACCGACGAGCACCAAAGCCGCCCCTTTCGTGGGGACTGGAGACGTCAGGCGAGGGAGGAAAAGCTCATGTGCGCGAATACGCTACAAAGCGGCTCTTATATAAGTGCAGGTAGCCCGTGTGGCGCTAACCTCCTTGGTCGTAAACACACCATTACCCCAAGAGGCAGTTAAAACGTTTCGATTGCCGGAAGGCCACGCTAAGCCCTAGGGTAATTCTACAGCCACTCGCCTCTGGACAGCTGAAATCATGCCGTGTAGCAGTAATCCGGAGTACAAAGTGAATAACGCGAGTCGTCGCACGTCTGGTGGTCTGCTATAAAGTACTCACTTGTGTATGGATGCCACAAGATTATTACCTAATTTTCGGAGACTGCAAAGAAGAGAGCCGATCATTTTCACCTGTTCTACGGAGTATTTGACATTGCATTCATCCGAGTTTACTCTGCTTACTAGGAGATTTATGTAAGCGAGCTGCTTTCCCCTCCATTTAGTATCTTTACGGCTCACCGCGCTGTTGCCAAGTCTGATCCATTGCGTTGACGTTTTCAGAGCCCTACGAATCTTGTGGGATTTCTTGGCAGTACAAGATTGTTTGCGACCTCCTCGATTAGAGCAGAGCACTAACCTTCCCCATCGCAGCCACAATCCTACAGGAGTAGACGTAAAAGCTATGCAAGCTTTTGAATCCTCTAGGAATGCTCACTCATACAATACCGTAGATGAACCAAACAAGCCGAGGTTGAGGAACTGCATATAGGTAGCTTCAATGAATAAGGTAGGTATACTCTAGACACACGGGATAGACATCAAGATTCTCTAAGCAGAGCAGGGGCTATGCCATGACCGAGAGTGAAAAGAACTAGGACTTCTAGCTCAGTCTTCTATATATATAGATGCCATACCACCCTGTTCTCCTATTACGCTTCTAAAGCTGTCTTTCTCTTCCACCACCATCACATTACTACCATTGAGCCTATTTGACTCTAAATACACACAACTTTACATTATAGACATGCAATTCAGATTCACCACTATTCTCGCCGCCTTGGCTATGGCTACGATCACGGAGGCGCAATATCCGTGTGAATACATAGAAGCCCTCGGCGGCGCTTGCAATGGCTATTACCCCATCGAGTGCCATGTTCAAGAAAGCCCATACCCCGGAACAGGGACAGTCACCAAATGCTGTGTTCCCGGAACCTCTTGCTCGTCGTAAACGGTATTACTACCTTAACAGCCCGAGTGTACTTCGTTACCTAACTATCATTACAGGTTGTCAGCAATGTATACATAATCTCGCTCCTTTAGTCCGGAAGAAGGTGGTAGGAGGCGATTCTATGTGTTGGAAGCAAGAGGCAGTCTTTGGGATCGGCGCAGTATTGAACGCTCAGTACGGGGACTCTATTTCTAGATGCTAGACCTTCCACTGCTTATGACTCTCACAACAAGACTCCAACAACTATATATGCAACTTTGGCGCATCCATTGATCTTCCCATGTCTCGTCAAGCTATGCCTCTATCATAAATAAGTTAAATCTATAACGCATATCAATAAAGGCCAGTAACCCTAGTGATACCGCTCGTCCGATGTTGATCTCGCCGTTCCTCAACAAGATATTACTCCGATGACTTTAATTACTGCGCTGAGAGCATCATGAGACGCACGTACACGCCCAAGTGAAGACTTCAATATGTCGGTATAAAGGGCTAACGGTCCCATCGTGAAGATAGTGAATAGAAACATAGCCAGCTATGTTGTATGGGTTTAAGTCTAGGCGAAGCTACGCAAGTCTGTCTGTGGCGCAAGCCACCCGCTTTCCAAAGTTGTCTCAATAGAGTGGCCGTCAAATCAGTTTTCAAATCTAGTGGCATTTCTTGTTGCTATTAGCAACACCCCTGACCCAATGCATCTCGGTACGTTTGACTTTAACGATGATATACTGACATGGGTATATATTCCATATCTCACCACGCACGGTTTGGCATGTTCTCCGCTGGATGATGCCGGAAATGATCATGCCCCGCGCATTTGAGCAATTGAAATGCAGTAGATCAATTGAAATTTGACCTTCGAATCCCGGCAGTCGCAATTTGGATCAAGCATAACGGATAACAGCTATGATGGCCTGATCAGCGACAAAGCTTAAGTACTTACCTTGGCGCGACGAACAACCCTCACCATACGCCAAGATTTTCAAAGCAGGTGTGTGAAAAAGTCGTTATAATAGAAATTTAAACAAATGAACTATATGCCATTGTCAGACAAGGGGCAGAGAGAGCTCTGGCGTAGATAAACGAGAGCTAGAATCAATCATAGAATCATTTTCACTAGGTCTAAGACACACTAGGAAATCCGCATTTTAAAATCAGCAACGCATCTCATTAACTATATTTGTGTCGAAATTAATGCTATGAAATTTAAATTAGCAGTGATTAATTATCCTATAATTAAAAGCTCTCCGTCAAGCGATCCTCGCAGCAGCCTCTATTGGTGGGTAGCCAAGGGCACTTTGGGTGAACGCGTCTGCTATGTTGTCATATAGCTTCTTGGCCGCTACTTGTTCTGGTTCAGTTCCTGTGAAAATTCTACCATTACGCAAAGGGAAGATCAGTCCGTGAAGCTTTGTGGCTAAGCCACGGAGAGGAGCGAATTCAGTTGAGAATTGATCCAGAATTCCCAAGAAGCCTTCAGGGCTCATATCAGCAGCTTTTCTCTGGCCGACAGAATAGAAATCCATAGAGCACCATTCCCGGAGGCTAGAAGACTTCGGCAAACCTTCCAAGATGTCAAGAGCATCATCGTTCCGGCGATCATTTCCAATGGCAAGCCATAGAAATACATAGAAGAGAGATTCTAGGTCGTGTCGATACGTGTGGGATTCTCTAAAGAGAATGCCGATGGCCATGAAACCGTCCGACCCGACCATAGGTTCAACATCACGAACGTTGTCGATATCCAGTGCCTGGTCGAAGTCAATTAAGACACCTCTAGGGCTGTCTGCATTCTGCTGTGAGGTGATGACTAAGTTCTTGATGGCAATGTCGCGATGAATCATTCTTCCATCTATGTATAAAGACCAGAGAGCCTTAGTTAAGTCGCATAACACCTCTAAAAGCTCGCGGATTGATGTAAACTTTTGTAATGGGCAACCTAGAGGAGTAGTTGCAATGCAGGACAAAATTCGGTTGACGAATGGGCGAGGAAAACTCAGCCCCTGGCGAAGATCCGCAATGCTTGACAGGTCTTGGTGGCCTTGAAGCTGGATGATTCCCCAGACGTTGCGGTCGCGCGCTTGCTTTAGCAATCGGAGTTCGGTGGGCGTTTCGTCTACTCTCCAAGAAAACTTGACAACGCTACATGGCTCTTCAGTACTCGACATAGAGGCCGGGTAACATGTTGTTCCAAGCCCCACGAGGTAGTCCGGCGTCGCAATCGCTTTCGGTCCGAGATAGAGCTTTGAGAATTCACCAAAAGTGACGTAACTGCTCGATCCGGCGTCAGGATGTCTCACAAAGGTGTTGATCCCACATTCCTCATCACTCATCATGGAATAGCCAGCTAAAGCATACGCCAGAAGATGGGGATTTTGCGCGAGACTAAGTTTGCCGCTGCTGTAAGCTCCCGACCGATCAAAGACCCAGAGTTCCAGTGTCATGCCGCGGACGAGAAACGCATGCAGAAAAAGACGAGCTGACTGTGTCTTGAACACCTGTCGAGCAAGTATACAGAACCGCTCGAAATCAAAATCGTCTTCCTCCACGATAGCGTCTTTTCCCGGGTGAAATTGGCCAAAGACTCGGGTGCTACCCGCAATGACTAGGTGATCAGGCGACTCCAGATATACGCCGGCCGCAAAGGAGGAATCCATTGTGTCGATTGACTGAACGTGGAATTGAGCGCTGCACTAATCGGACGTGAAGAAGAGAGCTTGAACTGAAGTAAGCCATTCTCGCAACGCTTCGCAGCGAGTGATGCTGAGGAGGTCTGTAGATAGCCTGCTGATAACCTTGGCTGACTCAGGCCCTCGCGTCTTATCCCGCACAATTGAGGACCAGGACTTGCCTTCGAAGTATTTCATGAAGAATCCATCAACTCCCCGGAACAGATTCCCTTGCAGCTCGCTCCGGATAGAGGGAATGGTAGCGTCTCCTGACATTGTCGGGGGTGTTGGATTGGTATGTGCTTAGGATGATGTGAACCAAACTAACAAGATGGTCGGGCTTACTGGGCTCTAGGGCAGTAGAGACTAATGGTTAGGAGATGTAGGAAAAGTATTACCTAAGCTTAGAGGAGGCTTTGATGGCAAGAACTCTTGGGGGAAGGCGGACCCAGGCATTCTTTCCAATATCAAAAGATTAATTTTGGGGTTATAAAGACACTAATTCTAAGTACTGTAGCAGTAACAACAGGCGGTGAACCCCGCACGAATGCCTTTCAAGTTGTACAACATACGTAGGTACTAAAATACCTTTTGTACAACCTTAAGATTTTGTCACTGCTCCCAAGCGTGTTTGCTAATTATTGATCGTCTAAGCTGGTCCAAATGTTCTTGAGGACAATAAATTCATGATATATTGTAATAGATCGAGTGGCTTGTCTACGCATGCGAGCCACACGTAGTGTGGCCTGTGCCACATCTAGATTTGCTTGCTTGATTGATTAATATGTTTAACGTCACAGGCATATCTAACTTTGTAGATACACAAGCCTCCCAAGGGGCATCATATGTAGCGCGCGGTTCTACTACCTTTACAGGTAGCGGTTGTGAGCACCCGTAGCAAGATTCAGAGCGCTGATAGATCTTGACTCTGAAGTCCACGCCAATTAGCACTGCCAGGCCTGTAATATCACCGATCCATTGACGGGGGTCTGTAGTCTAGGGAATTGTCCAGTTCTGCTTATTTGGATAGCGTTCGTAACGAGTAGGCCATGGCTTGCTAGGCCATATTCGAATCGAAATCGTGGCGCGAGCGGCGGCGCAGAGAGTACTTAGAAGAGTGCCTTGGCGTTTGTAGCGATAAACGCACCTAGTCGTGTCTTCTGTAGCGAAAGAAGGTGTAGCGCGATCTTATCTTTGTTGTGGCGCATAGCGCTCGTAAGCCGTCGTCGTCCACCTCCCCAATGGTGAGCGGGACTTTGGCCTACTTGTCGGGAGTCAGTTCAACCACTTGACCAGGTGGACATCCAGATTTGCGTAGCTTCGAAAGCCCTGTTCCTAGACTTAGATTTTACTCACCACACTCCTAGACCTGCTCTTAGCAACCGATTGCCCTAGACTTTCTCATAATTAGCGAAAGTGCGTCACTTATATATCTCTTCACTTGGGATCGAGTCGCCCATAGTTACGAATTTACATTTTGCAAATACACTTTAGAGTATTGGCTCGCATAATCCTGGACCCATGTGGTCGCTGCTGCTTTGAAACTTGTGCGCCGGTTCGAAACTTACTGCTTAAAACGAAATTTGGTCCAAGGGTCAAATGACGTGTGGCCTCCCTGGTTGATAACTGTAGAGTTACATATGTTTCGCCCTTTCCCTAGCGTTTACGGGACTTCCTCACACCGAGTGCTACGTTGCTCTACAACCTTGATAGATGGCCGTTTAGCTTTAATAGCATAGCTATTCGTGAGAGTATATTGTGACAGAGCGAGTAGATTATCCCCTATTACTGTGAATGACGAGCAAATAAATTATTTAGACGGACAAAGTAATAATTGGACCAGTATCTAGACTAGAAAAACGATATGAAGAGAGTTCGGCTTTAGCCTCAAGCTGGGCTTGATGGATAATAGACGTCTGAGTGGACCAATTCAACCAAAATTCCAAATAAAAAAGGGATTCTGACATAACCCTCAGCTCAAGCTTTTTTTAATTTCTTCTTCTTTTCCTTCTGGGCATACTAGTACGACGTGGGTAAACTTCATCGTTGCTTCTGCGTGGACCACAAAGCTATTGCATCGTTTGGTAGAGCAAGCCACACAAAGAATCGGACACAAGAGCACTGAACAAAGCACTAGATAAACAAACACGAGACAGAAAAGCATCAAGCAGGTATCATGCATACCCCTAGATGTTCTCACTTTGGCAGCTCTCGCCGCTGCATTCAGCACTGCAGCTGTCGGCACTGCAGTTGCTATCACATTGAATGGCCATGCAGGATTCCCCATTGCAGTCTGAAGATTCGTCATTGCGAGTGTGACCACCAGAGGGGCGCGAGACCATACAGCGCTCACAGTAGCAGACCTGATATTCAGTACCGAAGCGCTCATGGAAGAGCTTTTCTGCAGAATGGAATGCCTCGGCAAGGACGGGTTTGCCCACAGTGTCATTATGATTGATGAATTTTCCGTTGGTCTTCATGGCCGAATACACGCTATAGTGCCTTGGCGACAGCTGGTGCGTGTGCCAGACAAGGTCAATGTCTGGTGTTGGCGACAGGGAAGTACCTGGATGTTCGGCGATGAGAGTAAAGAACATATCGTAGCGGCGGATAGCTGTTTCGAGGATCTGAACGGCGAACGTGCTGCGCAGCCATTTGGCATTGTGCATCTTATGAGCAAATCTGAGCTGCCGCTGAACCGCGGCGACTATGTCGAAGTTGGTAGATTGATAAGTGCTGGTGCTATCGATCTTCACTTTCTTATTTTTGAGTGCTCCAAGAAGGTCTACTGGAAACGGAAGATACTTCATGGTGGCCGTCTCCTCTGTGGATATGTTGAAACTATTGTCTTTATCAATCCGACGGTGCTGGTTCCAGGAGCCAATGTTAGAGAGACTGCGTTACAGATGGTATATAAATGCGACTGGAGAGGGTCGCTTACCACCGCAGGCCAGTCAATGCCTTTGAAGCCCATGCGCCCTTTTAGTACTTTGTTTTCGTACCGTCTGTATGCGGCCGTGTTCAGCATATAGGCGTGCCAGACAATTAAGACATCCAGCGGTGGGGTGTTGCCCTTATGGGCTTCGGCTAGATGCGACCATTTTAGAAATCTCTGCGCGGCAGCAGAGCAATACGCGTTCCATGCTACTCCCTCAGCAAAGCCCTCCTCCTGGCCCCATGCAACGACCTCGCCTTCCACATGCACGATGGCATCAAGTAGCTCGAGATGCACCGCGCATTCGTACACGCTGGGAAGACGATCCACGTCGCCAACTGTAGGCTGATTATCGAGTGCGGGCCCAAGTTTTCCACGTGAGCTGGCCGGAGGCTGGACTGGGACGAGGAGTGTAGCAACCATTGTCGTGAGAATTTGAAATTGTTGTAAAGGTCTACGAATGTAAGAATTGAAAATTTGATCTGAAGCTCTTGGGATTCTATGGTGTCATAAGGAAGAAGACGGTAGATGATGGGAGACTAAGGAGGTTGCAGACGATGGGAGACTAGAGAGGTGACAGATGATAGGAGATTAAGGAGGTTGAAACGATAGGAGACAGGGGAGGTGGTGACACTGATAAATATATCTTTTTGTATGAAGTTTGAGTTTTGTCATACCAGCTCTACGATTGTGAGTAGCTTGGTTATATTCCTTGACAAGAGCATCTCCTCTCAGAAGGATATGTCACCATAGGGTCGAACGTAGTTCCTTGACACGGCACTGGGGTATGCGTAGTAATAATTGCGTGGTGTATGTAATACCGAGCGCTTTCCCAATTTATGATTCAATAACACCAAGCCCTATCTCTTGTGCTACACAATACAGCTATCTGTTACCTACCAGTGACCCTATCTTCACTCCGGGGAAATCCCTCTGGCACCTCCAGAGTATCTACCTAATTGTGACGGAGTAGGTTATCCTTGGCAATCTTGGGGAAGCAGATAGGATGTGCCAAACAGTTAAAGCAATCTTGGTGACAGGTATACGGGTGGTCTATTGAAAGGGAGACTTTCTAGCTAAGTTGCGAGAACTATCGGCTTAAGTATACGCTCCTCGGAGGTAGGTTAATCCATCTCCTTTTGCTAGTTTTGATTGTTAATGTCAATAGAGAGATCTGGCGACCCTAACCGACCACACAGCTTAGCAAATTAAATAAGTAACTTAAGCCAAATCAAACAACAGGATTGGCTAAATCAGTCAAACAACCGGTTTAGGGCTGACTAGCAGTCAAATGAAATCAGTGGTCGATTATTTGACTTGCTAGACTTATGGGGAGCCCTGTTTAGAAACATCACACCATCAAATTGTCATAAGCGGGTTTCACGATTTTACTTCAGCCTCATCACGGTTCACCATCATCCATGACGCTCATCGCCAGTGCACCGATAGCCCCGATTCATCCAGACGGCTTGCGCATCGAGCAAGTGCAGATTGCTGTTCTCCCTTAAAATATCTGTCATATATCGGGCGCTCGGCACTAATCGCTTTGAGGAATTAGCTCGTCCGTCATGGCGAGCGAAGCCCAATATGGCCTCGCTTTCAGAATGTAAGTCCGCTCGGGTTCTAATCCCCTTATGCCTTGGATACTGTGTTGAATTCTCATCGGACATTAGACCGGGTTGTCCCCCTGTGAGTAGCTCAAAAGAGTAGCCGCAACAGCTGCGCATTCGGTCGCTAACTAGCACAGACTGGCCGTATTGTAGCGCGACGCAGCGATTGACTCACATCGTCATATCATGACAATCCCCGGGTGTCGAGCGGAAGGGAAGCATTTTCAATAGGATTCAAGTCTTTACTCGTTGGTAAGATCCCCCGCCTATCTATCTACCCGAAGATATTGATCAGTGTAGCATCTTTCACTAACAGTTAATCCATAAATCCCAGTCAGCGTTTAAGTCTATTGTAGACAGATTTACTCCCAGAAATTGGAAACACGCATGTAATTCTAACATGAGTGCTTTATCGAAAATGATAAGCAATGAGCCAGCCGGGTATTAGAAATTTAATCAATTGAATCTTCAAGATCTACACACGTCCTGTAACAGAACGAGAATTCAACACTACAGCACGGCGCCATTCTTGCCTAAGGGCAAAAGACGATTGACCGTTTGCACCCCCTTATATACGCACCGTGACATATCACTGTATATCTACTTTCACGGTTCTTATCAACACCTAGAATAATGCATTTGAGATAACCTCACGCATCAATCTGCAGATGACTTTTGTAAGCCTGGCAGATGTGTGAAGACGCCATACATCCGCCGACCGTTACGCATTAGGACCAAAGGGAAGTTGCAAGCTCAGTAGGACTTTAAAAGGACTTGTATACTGGTTTTCATAGTATGATGTTATCTTATCTCATAATAAATATCATTGAATTGACTATAGTAGACCCTATAGGATCTACGTTAACAGTTCTAACTCCTAATACTCTTCCTAGATCACTGAAAACTTCTTTATGTAGCGATAATAGCGACGATTCTCAGTGTCGATCATGGCCGCTCCGTCAAAAGGGGTCGAGACACATTCATCTTACAGGGGCTGATCGCAGTATCCAAGCAGTTCGCTAATACGATGTCTCCTGCTCAGAACACGTCGGTGGCTGAACAGGCATATAGTCCAGACGCCGATAGTATTAGAACGGGATTTAAGATAGATGATTATGTTGTCCCTCGTGCCCATTGTCTCTGCGAGTCAGGCGGGCAGATATTAGATACGCTCAGCCCTTTCCATGCATGGATGACCAAGTCTTTACATAGCTGAGCAATACAGAGCTGAGTAATATCTTTCTTGGGCCTCGTATCCAAGATTATATTAATTTGAATGCACAATATAGGCCAGTCAGTCAGTGCTCAGATGCCAAATTAAGATGATTGGCTAATGACGCCCGTTCGGCTACATTTACCCTGCACGCCATGTCTATTCACCCGGCTGAACTCACCTCCTGTAGCCGAGTTCTGGCCTTTAGTATCATCTCATGATAGATATGTCTTAGCGCAGTCGCCGCTTTTATCTTTACCTAGATTATGCGTATATTGACGTATAAATTGTAGCCAAAGAAACGGAATGGCAACGCGATATGAGCTGAAAACCGTACAGGTTCAGTCTTGTAAAATAGATGTCTTGTAATTAAGTTTATCAGGAAAACTAAATTGAATTACAATATCAGTCACGGTCTTGACCCCTTTGTAGTCTGTAATTATTAGTGGTTAAGTGGTTATAAGTGGTGGTCACAGCTGTGGCTGTGGCTAGTAGTAGTGGTTGTGGCTTTAACAGGTGTACGTACCTGTTTAGTGGGTCTAGCTTCTGTAACCTATTAGACAGCCATGGTGGGGATAAAAGGGCACGCAGCTAGATTCCTAGCTCCGTCTCTTCTTTTCTTCCCTACCTTTGAATTAATATACGTTTCCCGAATTTGTTATACGTTATTACGGAACGCTCCGGTATAATAATATTAATAATATTCTTATATGTTTTAATAATTAAGTTTATATATTAAATTATCCCTTTAATTATTATTTCCGCATTATAATATTAAAAGTGGAAAATTAAAACATTAAGTATTTTAAAAGTAAGGTTATATATTTAATCAGATTAGTTATATTATTTAAGTATTACTTAATCAAGTAAATTTTAATTATATACTTCGTATATAAGTTTTTTTTATTAAGGTTAATGTTGCGGTACGGAATTTAAATAACGTTTATATAATAAAGTAGTTTTTTTTAATAATATTAAAAAATTAAATAAAATATATTAAATTATTAAAATAATTTTAATAATAAATATATAAATGATTTATTAAAAAAGAGATTTTTTAATTAAATTATAAGAATTATTAATTTATATATATATATTTTAAAAATAAATTAATTTATTTTTTTTATTAATATTAATTATTTAAATTATTATAATTAATAAGTTTATA